>JABUQX010050280.1:0-12500 GCA_015478945.1 Trachelipus rathkii
CAGCAAACAGAAGTAAATAAGCCAATCAAGTAATAAGCAAATTATATAAGTAAAACAATTCTCAAACTAAAGAAAAACTCAGGACACAAGCTACAAAGGAAACTCTGCACCAAAGCGTATATATATGTATTAACAAAAGGGATATTTACAACTCTTCCCTTTATGAATGAAACTACATATGCTACCAGATATTATTATCTATCTGTCAGCACATGCACGACAAACATAGAAGGATAGAGCTCGATTTTGTGAAAAGTAATACTCATATGACTATTTAAATAAAGTAACAAAATAATTGACCTGCATGAAAATACCAAAGCACAGATCTCATAAATATGTCAATACAATATATCAAGCTGATAGATTATATTGATTATATTGTTATTTAACAATTTTATTAAATAATAAATATATTAAATAATATCATATTTATTACTAATATAATAATATATATATATATCTATATTATATAATATATATATATATATATATACATTACAACTACAGCTCAATATTAATAGATAAAATTAATTAATTAATTATTCTAAATTATGTGATTAAATATTAGATAATTTATGTGCATATTTAAAATATTATTAAATTATCTTTATATTTACCCATTAATATTATTAACTCAACTATATTATTAGATGGTGATTAAAATATAATCCTGCTTCATCTCAGTATTCTTGTGTTAATTGATACTATTTGTGATTATATAATATAATGATATGACTGTCAAGAGGAATATATATTGAAATGATTATTAATGAACACTTGATGGTGAATTATTAACTATTTCCAGACTCTAATAATATATTTATATAACATAGTATGAATTAGTGTCTAATCATAAAGTTGTAATCTCAAAGAGATTATTTATATATATATATACTATTGGTATTCACTAAAATTTGATACCACTGAGAAAAATCTCAGTGTACACGTGATTAATGTTATTTAATGTGAACCTTTATTAAAAAACTTATTGATTAATATTTGATGAATCACCTATATACTGTAAATGCACGGGGATGTTTCCCTGTTATATTAGAGCCTTTGAATATTAAACTGTGTACTACTGTCTGACTTATTTATATCTCAGAATTTGATATTAATAGTGTAGATTGATTTTTGAGTTAATCAGATTAACTCACTAATAACATATATATATATACAAAACAAATAAAAAAAGATAATGAAATACAGTACTATATATATTCAATACTTATATATTTATATAATATATATATCTGATAGGATCAGAAATTAATTATATTATAGGTTAATAATAGTTAATTCTAATCCATAGTAAACATTATCTACAGTGTTATGAGATAATACATATAATAAAAATAAACAGATAAAAAAAAAATATATTTTTCTATATATATCTTCATTACTGAATGAATACTTTCTTATATCAAGATGGAATGAATATCGCATTTAATTTCTATATTATTATATATTATATAATATACTAATAAGTGATATATTAATATTATATTATATATATATATTATATTATATTTATATATATATATATATATATTATAATATCATTATATATGTATATATAATATATTATATTATATATAATATATTAATTATTATATATATATATATATATATAATATTATATTATATAATATATAATATATATATATAATATATATATATATAATATATTATATATCTATAGATATATATATATAAATAATATTTACTCAATACTTTATTATTATTATTTATAATGTATATATAATATACAAGTTTGTGCACACGCTTATTAATAATAGTAATACTGGATAGGTAGGTAATAATATAATAATAATAAATGCTTACTCATGTATTTCTGTTAATAATATATATATATATATATTATATATATATATTATATATACTATAATGACTCGCGGGCTACATTAGAGGGTCAACAAAAGATTTTGCGGCAAACATTGCGTCGAGAGATATTTCCGTGGCTTGTAGTGCGCCGGTTTCGCTTTAGTCGCCTATGTTTTGAAAAATGATTTTTGTTGACATTATGACCAGTTTTTCCGTACGATTGGTGGTCTGAGGCTTTAGAGACTACAAACGGTGTGTGAGTCCATAAAGAGATCACATTTGGATAGTGAGCATATAATAAAAGTAGCGCATAGCGAAGTTTCATGATTATAGGCTCGGTTGGGGTGCTAAAACGAACGTAATTGCATAAAAAACACGAAAGATATATATTAAAAATTGTCTACTCAGCTCTGATTATTATAAGCTGACAGTAAATATAAATATATGTACTAATAGTGATTTCAAAACATTCATTCAGTATACAATAATATAGATATATATTAATCCCAATTAAGCATTTATACTAAATCTTATACTGTACTATTAATGAATTAGTCTTCTTGATGTGTCAGAATGTGGACAATCACTGATTGAAGGCTCCCATAACAATAGCCTGTCTATATTCAATAGTGTGTATCCGATCTTAACTTGAGTATTTTTAATACTCGAGATCACCTTGATATATCTTGAATGGATACCTCTACCCTTGTTACCTCACTCATCAATCATCACACATTACCTTAGATTATGCCGGAAACCGATACTAAGTGACATATATGTAGAAGTGAACTTTTATGCTTATATTAGCATTCAATTGTTTTCAACTCTGTAAACATTTACTGTACCAGATCTATGTTGTTGGCGTGGTCGCAGTTGCTCTATCCAAATCTGAAGCAAACTCAAAGGCGCAATTCACGATATTGTGCCAAGTCGTATGCCTCTTTTAAATTCAGTCATGGACCGTATTTTTTCTGTATATATTTCGATATCTATTCTTTCTATAGTTCTTGATTACTCATATAGAGTCATAAATATTATATAATGTGTACAGAATACAAGATTCTACAAGCATTTGAAGTTCTTAGCCATCACGGAGTCTCCCACCTAGGAAAATCCGTTAGTGGGCACTAATGTCATGCATTTATGAATGAAAGTACACGAATAGGGTTATTTTTATTCTAGGATGGCGCGGCGGTTATAAAACTTATATGCTTTTACTCGATTTTAATCTTTGCTTTTAGTAATATATGTATATTTTCGCTGTTTGATTTGGACGCATGCGGCAAAAATATATAATAAATTAAGCATGACACTTTTATCGGTAACATTAACTGAACATTGGTCGGTTCGAATATAGATTAAGATATGACTATTTAGTATGCAACACTTATCTTGTCATATTTTACCCTAGTCAGGGGCACGATAATCAGCATCTCTGTTATTTCTATAGCTAGTTGAGTCTATCTTTATAGTTCATCACTAACTATCTATATATATATCACATAAAGCTATGTAAACTAAGGGTACTTATGATAATTAATCTACGCATTTGCTGCCTAGCTAAGTAAGAATGTTGACATCTTTCAAATAATACGTCAATATAGACAATGGTGTTTTTATTATATTCTAGTATAAGTATTAATTTTACAAGATATTCTTATATTTATTCATATTCCTTACTTTCAGAATTGTTGAGTGACCTATAATTGGATAAATCGATGCATAACATCGTACATTGTTCAATATAAAACTCACTAACTTCAAGCTTCCTACATCTCGAACTTATATCCATTATAATAACTTTCAGACCAATTACTATTTACTGGTTAGGTTACTTATATATAGGTTAAAATCATACCTAATTATTTGGATTAGAGAAGTCCAGGGATTGATTTATCTACTAGTATAAACTAGGTATCTTCTTCTTACATATGAAATATGGAAAGAAGTAACTAAACTACTATCTCTTGTCCTCAGATATATAAGTATATTTTACATTCATGTATATATAACCTATTACAGACAGTTCTTTTCACCTTAGTCTAGATGCTAAATAGCTCAGAATCTTGCTATTGGAGTAGACACTTTAACTCTCGTTACACTAATACATTGAATCTCTCTATCTGTGATGATAACTGTTATTTGCTTAGTGTAGAAGTTACTTATTCTTTACACTACTGAAATTCGGAGTATGTTTATTTAGATCTGGTCGTGTGGTGGTGGCCTATCGTAGATATGTGCTGTCTGGATTGTGTGAGCAGTAGACGAGTAGTACGATGGCACAAGAAAAGAAGTAGGACTAGAGATAGTAGGAGAGATAGTGAGATGAGCGACTGGAGAGAGTAGAGGAGAGTAGAGAGCGAGTAGGCAGAATTGTCGGGGATACGGGTTCGACTTAATTAACGCTTGAACTAAAAAATAAAATTTAATCTCATAATTTTCTCAGAGATTATCTACTAAATTATATCGTTATTCTGTAACGATTGAATACTATTATCGCATATTAAACTACAAACATAAAATAAACGTCACTATAGTGGTGATTCTTTAGGCTCCGCGCTCTATTACTAATATCTGGCCACAAACACAAAACGTTAGGTAAGGGAAGACCACTATGTATACGAGATTTGTATTACCATTATTTTTCTCATACTGCGTAGATTATTCTGAACTACACGTTATTTACCTAGACGCATATGGGGAGTCCTAGACTTATCTTGGTCTCCGTGTTTCATTCCAAAGTATGCCAGATATGTTCTGAGGTATGTCATTGGAAGATCTTGTGGCTTTAATTAAATTTTCTTTAAGAGATTTATTTCTGCATCTCAGAATGTCCTCACTTCTGTCTCACTCTCGAGAACTCACCTTGGTCGTGTTACTTTCTAATCACTACGGTCCTCTCTTCGCTCGAAGCTCTCTCTTTCTATCCTCATGCTGTTTCCTCTCTGTCAAAATCTCAGTATATTACTACTACAAAGACTATACACACACAAACACTCACTAACACGGACGTACAATAAATAAATACTATAATAAATAATGAAATAAAACGATGAATTTACTTATAGTAAATATATGCATTATAAAAAGATATTTGTATATATAGTAAGTAATTATATATATTGTGAACTAACCCTAGGTATCTCAAGAACTTAGTAGCCATATAATTGGAAAACTAATTATGATCATTTTTGAAATATGCAAGTACACCCGAATATATATATATACTATATATATATAATATAAATTCGATATAATTATAATCCTTGGCAGCATACCAAAAAATAATTATTATTTTGTTGCCTCAGTGTCAATTACATATATATCATTCACTATATTATATATTATATACATATTTATCCTCCAACATTTATAGCGCCAATTTGTTTACTAACGTTAACTAAGATAGATAACAGAAAGTAGAAGTACGGCATGAGTAAATTCTAAATTTGCGCTATTGTTTTCAAAGTTGCAAACGTATCAATACTTTTATATGATGAGAAACTATCGTCTGTCAGTAAGAAAATCCATACCCTTATAGAATTATCATGGTAACGGTACCTCACTAAGTAGCTTACTGCGCCAAATGTATAAGTAGGTTTATATAGAACCTTAAACTATAGTACTACAGTAGTGGTACTTAACAAATCCCCTTTCACAATACACCGGCTCATTCACTTCTATTATGCACTCTTCTTCTCGTTCCTCTAGCGGCGACTCCTGGCATGCTTCTAGATATTCTCGATTTACTCATTCTATTTTTGCATCAGATAATGTAATCCGCTTGCTGACTTAATCCATCATATATACTCTTCTAGTGTTCTTTATCTGCGTGGAACGGTTGTACTCACACCTAGCGGAAATTCTATTAACGACCATTTAAACAGTAATAAAAGGCTCAGGTACTGCATATCGGAACATTCAATAAGACTCTTCATTAACCATTTAATTATGCGCAGGTAGTTCATGGGACCTCATACTCAGGGTGACCGAAATAACGGACCATCACCTAGTGTACTTATCTATACCGCATTGTGATTCTCTATAACTAACTGTAAACAGTGTTCAATTCCTGGTGCGATCTATATACAATAAATTTTCTCGTTAGAAATGTAATATACGAGCTATATACAGGCAAGTAGACAGACGCACCTCTAGTAGATTGTGTTACTCACATTTCTAGAAACACATTGTGCTATTAGATCTTATACCTCTTTTTACCCCAGATCCATAGTTCTCACTCTCTATACATTAACACAGGTAACTATACTCTTACACCTCATAATATATATATTATATATATATATATATATATATATATTATATATATATATATAATATTATATTTATATATATATATATATATATTAATATATATATATATAATATTATATATTTAATAATTTATAATATATATTAATAATTTATATATATTATATATTTTAATATTATTAATTTATTAATATCATAGGCTTAGGGCGTTGCGCACGAGTTCGCCTATGCGCCTATGCCTATGGCGCACTGTCATTATGTTAGGGTACTCAGCAAAAGTGCCATAGTAGCGCAACAAATTTATTAAAAAGGCGGGGACTAAGCAAAGGGCTGCACATGCAAATTCTCTGCGCAATAGGCGCCTCTTGAACAGGAACCAGAGCATTTTTGTTACCTACTCATTTATAAAATATAGTTGAATTAGAAGCGAGTGGCTCAAATATTTCCATGAGGTAGCAGTGTTGGACGCTATACAAGAGAGCTCGAGTAGGTTACAAGACATGTTCGGAATGATCGGTATTTTCAAAAGGGTGTATAGTATCCGAGTCGGAGTACCTGAGATAAGTCGGTATATTTTATATATCAAAGGGTGGGTCGAGTCGAAGTTACCGGAAAGTCTCGGTAATATTATTCAAGAGGTCCTCGATAAGTCGGAGTTTAGTGAGTCGAGTAAATTTATTGAACCGATCACCACTAACCCTGGTGTTGAATGATCCCAGAAAATTAACTTAAAATTATATGATAGTAGAGTTAGTATTTTACTCTTAACATCAAAAATCACGCAGACTACAGTACTATTAACAATTATATATAAATATACTTTATGTAATTTTAATACAGTTCACGACTCATAATTATCATTTAGAAATATTTACTTTATGATTACATATTTCAACTCCATATATTTAAAAGAAGGATAGATCTCACTTCGTCATACAAAAGAGAATAAATGCGCTTAACTAGGAAGATTCTCATATGTATCTGGTTATTTGTTGTTTATTTATTCACACTGTAGATGAGTATTCAGCATAACAGACTGTGGGGAATTCTAATGTAAATTTATATATCCTTATTCTTCTCACCTTGTATAGTGGCGCTTTGACGTCAGTAGTTTTAAGTATGCTTGATTAAATAGTACTGGTTCATATCTTTTTTTAGTTCTCTCGGTTGTCTGACTACAAAATCAATCGAACGAGTGAATCCAACGGATCTATCCGGAGTAGTTATGGCAAGGACAAGATTCCATGGACACGCTCTCAATAGGTACTATATAGGCTTCATATCTATTAGGTAAAATCCACGACTCTTCTAAGGATAGCGATTGGCCAGTATTATAATATAGTCAACTATTTTGTTATTCTATATTGGCGTGGTTTACGCATTATAATATAATTACTTTAAGATACTTATCACTGATGAATATTTATAATTCTAAGGGATCAAATTATAAGTAGTACCAAATATCATCTTGGTTCTAACTTATTATTATAGAGTACATCATATTCATACTTATGTTTTATAATAGTCTAGAAGTATGAATCTACTCAATCAAAGTGTTCATTTAAACATATTACATTATTATCCTATGTGTAACAGCTCTATATAATTAACAGTCATACAACAAGAAAACGAGAGCAGGATTCATCACCATACATTTAATTAGAGTGTATAATATTAAAATATGATGCTTAAACTGGTAAAAGAATACGCTTAGAAAATAATAGCTACGGTTATCAGATAGAATTTTCGGGACCAAATATGTGATACATACATATTCCAGTATCTCACACGATGAATATACTAACGATCTCATATCTATTTAATTTGTGAAACTATATATGATGATTTCGTTGGAAGTCTAGATACTAATACCGATTAGATATTTATATAATAATCGATTTAGAAAAAATATCTCGTGAGGTCATATTATAAAAAAAAAATTTTTTCTCTGCTATGTATCAATGATCAATATAATGAATATAGTCTATCGCGCAATACTCGCATAGTTTACCAAAGTCTATCAACCAGTTGATAGAAATTTTTATGCAGGTAAATTATCCATACTTTATTTGGGTTAAAACAATGCTTTTCATTTAAATCGAGCTCTATCCTTCTATGTTTGTCGTGCATGTGCTGACAGATAGATAATAATATCTGGTAGCATATGTAGTTTCATTCATAAAGGGAAGAGTTGTAAATATCCCTTTTGTTAATACATATATATACGCTTTGGTGCAGAGTTTCCTTTGTAGCTTGTGTCCTGAGTTTTTCTTTAGTTTGAGAATTGTTTTACTTATATAATTTGCTTATTACTTGATTGGCTTATTTACTTCTGTTTGCTGTGCGCTGCTGTTCCTTTTCTACTTTTCTTTCTCCTCTGATGCACATATTCGCTTTTGCAGTCTATTTAAATCCGTCAGTGTACAGGCCAAGATATTCAGCACCGGCGGAGGACGCAGAGAGGTCCTCAACACAAACCTGAGATCGGGTTACGTTGCATTGCATAACAAATTATATTTCGTTGTGGTGTCTGATCCACACGCTTGTCTTCTTATTGGAGCTGTTGAGTTAGTTATTTCTTTCTGTCTTTTCATCCTGTTCCTTAGGAAATTGCAAGTCGCATCGTTCACCATAACATAATTGGCGACCTTGCCAGGATCTCTCTGTAAAGGGCAGTATTTGCCAGTCATATAATCAGGGGTTCGTAGTTTATACACAGCGTTAGCATTAGTATTCATCTTTTTCGAAGGTTTTTCTATTTTCCTGTTTAGGGTTTTTTGTAATTAAATTGTCTAGTTGTAAGATATTCTGTTGTTGTGTTGTAAAGCAGGGTTTTGTCAAATCATCTGTTGGGAGTGGTTGTCGCTGTTGTTGTTTGTGGAATCGAGAAAAAAAAAAAGAAAAAAAAAAAGAGTATTGAAAACTCATACCATACAGCATGGCAAACCAGCAGGACGAAAAATCTTTCGCGTTGGGTATGTACGAAAGACAGGATCTGTCATTCATTCGGAAAGGATACGGAGGGAAAAGGATGACGAAGGCAAGCTGGATAGTGCAACGGGAGGTATGCCCGAGGGGGTAGATTTTAATCCAAAAATGATTTTCAGTGAGTTGAAGCGACTGAATGTGTCGTTGGATCAATCCAAACAACAACTGGCTGAAGAGCGTGCTGAACGGCTCAAATTTAGAAGAGGTGTACCAGTGATAGATCATCCACTGGTGGAGGATAACACAAAAATCTACAGACCAAGATTTCCATTCGAACATGATGGTCGTAATTTTTCATATATCCCAGAGACGCCAAAGCTCAATGTGCGATTCTCATTGCCGAATGAATCTGACAGATTTGACTATTCTCATGTCAATTCTGTGCGCCTTCCTATGGTGTCCGGTTCTTTGCAATCTTCAAGCGAAGTAACATCCATTTACACTTCACCTATTACTGTCTCAACCACATCAAACTCGTATATCCCCCGTCCGGGAAGAATGCCGAATAATCAGGCTACACAAGATAATCCTTCCAGGTTGGATGATATTGAAAACCAACTGGCCATGATTACTAGATCTATAACGATGCTAACTCAGCTCATGACTAGGGCATACAAACCGAAAGCCGTACCTCCACGGAAGTTCAACTCCAAGAAAGAACATAATCTCCGAACCTTCTTTAGACAATTCGAGAGATATTGTGAGGTCACTTACCCGGATCAACAAGAGGATTGGATTACCGTTTTGGGAAATCATCTCGAGGGTAGTTATTCAGACCTTTACGACCAAATAATCCAAGAGGATACATCGTATCTTTCTGTTAAGGAGGCTCTCCTCCAATGGTGGGACTATGAAACCGTAGTAAAGAAGGATAAAGCATCGCAAACCTTCATGTTAGCCAAAAGGAAGCCGGGAGAGACGGTCAATATGTTTGCATTAAGGCTCGAACAGCTTGCATATAAAGCTTATCCCGGTGTCTGTATGAGGACTCACGACAATTTACGTCGCGCTTTCTTGCATAATTTGCCGGCTGAGGTGGAACAGCGCATACATGAATATATTCTTAATTTTGAAGGATCTTCAGGACGAAAAATGCAGTTTGATCAAATAGTCAGGTTAGCAAATCAACACTGTAATGAATTGTTGCCTGATCAGTCAGATTTAGGTTTAAAGGAGCCCGAGGTAATCACGATTTCTCAGGTGAAGCCTCAGGTTCAGAGAAGAAACATTTGGAATGAGGTAGTCCAACGACTGTGAAGGCATTACGTCCCTTTTTATGTAATGAGAAGGAATTCATCATATATAGTGATCATGAGCCATTGCAATATTTGCATAATATGTCGTCTGCAGATGGGCGTATTGCCCGTACTCTTGACGAACTCTCAGAGTACAATTTTCAAGTTCGTCATATTAGTGGTAAGAAAAATATTCTGGCAGATGCGTTGTCTCGGTCACCTGTCCCAGTGGAGGAGGCAGCTGATGATGGAGTAACACACGAAGGGTGTTTCAATGAGAATTATATTCCTCCAGGATTTAAGCAGTTGCTCATTCCAGGAGGAGGAGACTCGCTTTTTAGATGCTTTGCATTTTGGCTGGAGGGCTCTGAGGATTCTCATATTGAAGTAAGAGAGAAAGTGGCCGCGGAATTATTAAAAGATCCAAAGAAATATAATCTTCAAGGGAGAAATATTCTTAAGCAGTTGCGCTCGTTATCCCACCCTGGGCAAGTACCAATCCCAGAGTTAATTCAAGTATTTGCAAATTTAATCAAGTGTAGGGTAATGGTTTACTACACGAGTGCTAAACCTATGATATATGGTGGAAATTTCTCTGACACCTGTCACTTATCTTGTGTGTCAGGGATACATTATAATTTATTAATTCCTGATAACCAATATTCAGAGGGACATAGTGTCCAAACTTAATTAAGGTTGCCACTAGTACACCTAATACACGTACACATGTTTCTTTAATACAAAATTCTAGTATAGATATTGAAACAATTAAAAAAGAGCAAAGGACAGATAAGGTTCTGAAGACATTATCTAGAGTCGTTCGTGACGATTTACCTACTTTAAGGTGGCCTAAGTCATTAAATATATTCAAATTTATGAAGAACAAGATGATTGTTCAAGATGGCATTTTATATGCTGTGCACCGGGATGAAGAAAAATTCGTCATTCCCTTTTTCTTTTTGGTTTCGATAGTGACCCAATATCATGTGGACTATGGCCACATAGGGAGAAATAAACTTAATTCCTTAATTTATGAGGAATTTTGGCATCCTCGTGTCAACCAGGTGGTCTCAGATGTGTGTAAAGCATGCCCTCACTGTCAATTGTCCAAGACTTGTCCAAATATTGCAAAACCCCCGATGATGAAGATAATCTCATCATACCCATATGACTTGTTAGCAGTAGATTTGTTGCAATTACCTCGCACACGGAAAAATCATGGGTACTGTTTAGTCGCTATCGACCATTTTTCGAAATTCGTTGCGGTGGTTCCTCTAAGCAACAAAACAAGTCAGACAGTGGCAAATGCCTTTAAATATAAAATCTTATCTTTCCTACCAAATATTCCGGAACGCCTTTTAAGTGATCGAGGTTTAGAGTTCATGGGTGAACCTTTTAAGATTGTGTTAAATGAATTTGGCATCACACACGTGGTAATCTCAAGCCACATGCCTCAGTGCAATGGTGTCACTGAGCGAGTCAATAGGACCCTGTTACAATTATTGCGTTCCTTGGCCCAAGATAATCCATCTTCATGGGATGATCAGTTGCCTCAAGCGGTTATTTTATACAATCATACATGGCATTCGGCTATCAATGCTACACCTTCGGATATTCTCTTGAAACATGCCCACTCATATAAACATAATCCGTGTCATCAGCAGTTTTGGCGTGATCCGTCCAAGCATTTTTCCCCTTACAAAATTGGAGAGAAAGTGGCTTATAAGACACATATGCCAGGTAATCTGGTTATTAATAAATTTAAAACACGTTATGTAGGTCCTTTTATTATTCGCCAAGCTCACGGAAATAATCTTACTTATATAATATCTAGAGTAAATAATCCCAATCATCAAATACAGGCTCACTATTCTCAGCTTCGACCATGGATTGAGGTTCCTAATTATTTAAAAAATAATCCCCATTTTAAGAAATTATTGGTTGAGGAATTCCCTGCGGTAGAAGAAATGGTCGATGAGTTACCTGCTGAGATAGTCGAGGATAAAACTCGAGAGGTGGATGACCCTGTTTTTGGGGATTCTGAGGATGATGAGGATTTTCTTGGTTTTGAAATTAATTCTCCTTTATCAATCGGTGAATATGCTCAACTAAGTATTCCCACTGAGTTAGATTCTTCAATAAATGATGGTAATGGATTAC
>JABUQX010050280.1:17500-21826 GCA_015478945.1 Trachelipus rathkii
AGACTCTGGGATCCGGAAGAAAACTAGGAAATGAATGGACTGAAGTTCTGAATGTCTAAGGCACCAGCAAAGTAAAATGTAAATATTACAGTGATGCAATTAGCAATAAAATTGAAAGAATAAAAGTGCATCTGAAAAAATCTTGTAAGCACTTGTCATATTCTGGCAAATCTAGTGAATCAAGTGCTAATACAACCGTTGAAAGTATGGATCTTACAGATGTAGAAGAAAGGGATTCATCTAATTTTTGATGGCTGCAAGACATTCAACAATGAAAACATGGTTATCTGTATCTGACACATTAAAAACTCAAAAAAAATTGTCTAAATATACCATTAAAATGGCAACTGCACAAAACAGAAATTCTTGATAAAAAAAATATCAAATTTTTTTTTTTATGCTAACAACGTCTCATTTTAAAGTATTGAATTGAAGTACTTTGTTTGAAAAAAAACCAAAACCTTAACACCTGGTTACTCCTCACACTCCGGGAAAAAAAATCTAGCAGGTCACTTTTGGAACTGGTTATTATAATATATATATATAATATATTATAATATATATAATAATATATATATATATATATAAATATATAATATATATTATATATATATATATATATATATATATCTATTATATATATAATATATATATATATATATATATATATATATATATATATATATATATATATATATATATATATATATATATATATATATATAATATATATATATATTATATATATATATATATATATATATATATATATTATATATAATATAATAATATATATATATATATATATATTATATATATATATATATATATATATATAATATATATATATATATATATATATATATATTATATATATATATATATATATATAATATTATATAATATATAAATATAGATATATATATATATATAATATATATATACCTTATATATATATATATATATATATATATTATATATATATAATATATATATATATATATATAATATATATATATATATATATATATACTATATATACTATATATATATATATATATATTCTTTCAACAAATGAATTAAAATGAGCTTATAAACATTTCACTAAGTAAAAGAGTATAATTTATAATATTTTTATTTTTGTTTTATTATTTTTACATGCAATTATTCTGAAAAAAATTTGAAAAACCCAAGTGGGCAAAATAGCGGGTTTTTTCAAGTGTTTTTTTTTTTAAAAAACCTGGGTGGGTTTTTTTCGGTCGGGCCCACTCATGCCAACCCTGATTATACTGACGTATTTGAAGTAGAAGGTTCATCAAAATCATCAAATGGAATTTGCAAAGGTCTTCAGATTCTTCATCTGTAACATCAGTTGCTCTTCAGATCTTCGTCAGAGAAAGAACTTCATTGTTCTGTAATTTTAACTCTTTTCTTACCTTTTCTGCTTATATTCCAGAAATTTTTCTTAATTCAGTTTCTTACCTATTCTGCTTTTTAATTTGTCTACTGTGCTCAGGCAGATCTGGTAATCCAATTTGATGCTGTCCAACTGCTTTGACTATTAATAAACACTAGTTCTTTGACAGGGATCTTCATATCCTTAGAACAAGAGCAAGAGTATGCACTTCATGTTTACACTCACACCATCTGAACATGGACCCTCAAATTCTGACATAGGGCTTATCTAACACTTGCAATGAGGGATGTTCAAAAAGCTTGTCTAACGTTGCTATGAAAGTCTCTTTCAATTCCAGTTTTCCTCTGCCAAGTTGATATGTTTTCTCTGTTTTCACTCTTACCCATGACAGATCTTCTCATTCTTTCTATCCTCCCGACTGTCGGACTCTCAAATTTAAAATCTTGACACATATCAAAAACTGTTTGCTCGCTTCCGATCATTTTCGATAATAGCGAGACTGTTCGGAGATAAAATCATCATCCTGGGCATTTCGAATCCTCAGGGAGTTGGAGTGTACTCTAGTTCAATGTGTGGGTTATATCTTAGAACATTAGAGCGATAGTACTCATGCTAACCTACATACTGCTGACTTGCTTGGAGCATGTGATTAAGTAGCCACATTATGCGTTAAATAAAAACTATTCACCTAATAGAAGTGATAGGAGAAGTTACAACAAAAAGTGTCAGCATTTCTTGACCAGTTCAAATTGAAGATTATCTCATGTTGTAGTGGAAATGTTGCCGAGACGTTCCTGTCATCTCATTGTTACGATGCCGAGATACAGTGTGTGTCGAAATACTCAAGGATATGTTGGCAAGTGAATGGTATATCATCTTAATATCTGAGTGTTCATCGAGCTATACAGAAGATTATAAAACACCAAGAGATATATAGAGTCGTTTGAGTTCATGACTCCTTTGGTTCATTTCTAACTATATTATATATATATATATATATATATACTATCATACACGTATATAGATTGATTGTTTGTATGCTATAAAACTAATTATTAAATATAAAAAGTATTGGGCTATTTAAATATATAAAATCATACATTATTAGCATCTATCCCATATGTATAGGAGCTCCCTTATTTTATTGTTAAATGTGTACATGTTGCTTTATACAATAAGATATTAATATAGATAGTGATATCTCAGCCTGTAGAGCAGCAATCAAGTACCATGACACATATATAATCTAAAATATGATTAGAAGGTAGGCACTCGTCATTGCTCCCTAAAGAGAGAACTAGCAAGAAATATGCTAACGAAATATAATTTAAACAGTGACAACTTGTGAAAATTCATCCGAAATTTGAAGTAAGGCGTGATTGATTACACCAGCAAATCAATTGTATTGACATTCTTGTAAATATATTTGTGAAATCAATCATCTATAACCAAACACATAATCTTATCTACATACCCAACGCGATTTCGCTATCTTTATATCTTCGGTAACAATTAGAGGTGCGTATAAGTCATAATCTACAAATCGCTCCCTATCAATGTTATGAACTCTTTGTGCTATGATATCAGTTGAAAACTATAGACGTTCTTCATTACCATTTCTGAACTAAAAATGGACAGATTTTCTCATGAAATTCCTTATTACCCCCAAATAATATATCATCTACATGTATCCCCATTATCCCTATTAAATCCCCAACCGTTCTCCAATAAAAAACGGTTTTCTCTACCTGACTACCTTTTCCTCCACTTTTCACCACAATATCTCTTATGCTCTCGTACCAGTTTCTTGCCCCGTCCTTCAACCCATAAACCGCCTTATTCAGCTTCCAGATTTTCTTTGTCTCTGCTTCCTTAGGAGGGACCAAGAAAACATGCACTGAAAGTTGTCATCATCTTAAATCATCACATAAAAAGATTTGTACATGCACTGACACACCGGTGTGTATACCTTAAGAACATACGTTTATAAAGTCACAAATATAATTATAACTGCATAGCATGCACAAGTAATTTGATTCTTATAAATATTTAATTTTAATCTCACCTAATGCAGGTTATGATAAAGATCATAAAAAGCTTAGCCTAATATACTTAACATTTAGTGTAATATGATCATTTGGATATAATATATATTATACAATCAGCATAAAATAATGCTCTCTATCCCACTCATACATAAAGAAGGTTTATTAATTATTTTTAATGATTACTTATGAATGAAAAACTAACAAAAAAATTTAAAGATAAGATTAACTGCCTATATAAAGAAGGTAAGTTTGTTATGCATATAGTTCATACATCACTTAAGAATGTCAGTCTATTCATACATATATAAATATATATATGCACTTTCCCTATTTATAGGGTACACTATTACTCTAATAAATTTCTTTAAGACGAATATTTTAAGCACTATAAATAAATGTTTTTACAGTTTTATATTTCTTAGGTAATAAGTTTTTATTTTGACTATCTTTTTTAAAGACTTTTCCTTTTTTACACTTTTTCTTTTAATTGTAACTATTGTTACAATTTCAGCTATTAAGTCAAGTAGAGTTTTTTACTGTTTCATCTTGGGTCATTTAATAGTTCTTAAACAAGCTCCCAGCTTGAGACTTATGTAAGCGACTAGGTTTGGGTCAAGAAAAACTTCTAAACAGGTTCCTAAACTGCGACCTGCGTAAGGAAATATATCCTTTCAGTTATACTTATAAATTTTTATTTTGTCATGATTTTATTTTATTTTTTTCATACACATACATGGAATATATCATATTGTATACTAAAAGTGTTAACAAACTTACCTCAAGGATTTGAGGTAAAGAATCTAGAGGGTTTTTGTAGCTATCAATGGGAGTGACTCATAGCAGTCAGGGGTCGTACATATG
>JABUQX010050281.1:0-41969 GCA_015478945.1 Trachelipus rathkii
ACAAGGAGCGCTGGATGTAGAGGCGGCATTGAGGAAGCCTGTCAACACAGCGAACTAGGCCTGGAGATAATTGAACTACCTGGTAACGCTATATATATCATCATCATAGCGAGATTAAGCATGGCACAATCGCTCACTTAGTGCCACTTTATCTTCTACATTACATGTGACTATCTTGAAGGAAATGGGGAGATTGCACACTAGGTACTTCGCAATATTGAATAAACTTTTTTAAGTGTTTGTGCTAGTTTTAAAAAAATATCCATTTTCCATTATTCAAGTAAGTTTAACTGCTTTTATGTTTTAACCATATTACAATTTACAAGAAGATGTTCTTAACTAGCTACAATATAAAGATACAAAATATGGGACGACGAGACTCATCTCATCAGCCGAAAAGTAAATAGATTAGGGACAAAAAACGCTTATTCTCAATGGAATACATAGATAAAATAAGGTGCCTTTAAGACTAGATATCAATTATCTTTTCAAATTCAAAATTCACCAACTTGTGATGCAAAACATTAAAGCTTTCAACAGTATCATGGCTAGAGACTGATCCTTTTGCGCGCTCTCATTACAAATCCTTACTACCTACACCTATAAATACGCTCTCTCTCGACTGATGACGGAGGTGCTGATAATTATTTGCCTGCAAGCACTGAAAATATGGAAACGTTGGCCCATTTTCATGCCACCGGATGAAAGGATTCTCCTCTGTAGGCAGCATCTCATGTTTTCGTAGAGGCCTCATCGTCCGCTCTTTCACAAACTGCAAATTTGAATTATCTTTGCTCCTTGATGACTGTACTCTTCAGTTTTTACGATGAGGTTCCTGGTGTGATTCCTTTGAAGGTGAATGAGCATGTCAATTGCAATTTCGGCCATGAACTTATCAAAGTCAAACATATCCAAATCCTGCATCTTCAGGTAAGGTTTATTTGCCTGAAAAGCCACCATCGTCACTATAAGTGCTGTTGCCAGGGGTTGCAGATAAGCGGGCTTCCACTTCTCTGTCTTTTTTTTTTTTTTTTTTTTTTTTTTTTTTTCCTTTTTTTTTTTTGTCAAGCGCCGCAAGCCTCCTCGGTTATGGCCTATTTTAATTGCATTCTAGAAGTAGCGTTCATCCGTCGGAAGGGTGCCGTAATTCTTGTAGGGGTTTTCAGCTAGCTTAGGATTCCTTCATTAGCAACTTAATTTATTTATTTTTTTTTATAGTCTGTCCACGGCCCGGCGCTCACGGGCAGAACACTATTCAAGGAGTGGGTGTTGAACGCCTCAAAAATCCATCTAACGCAGATGAGCACAGCGCTGGCTGTGACTCGCTAGGCTTTAAACGTGAGGGGTAGTTATACAATCTGAGTAGCGAACACAGATGATGGAAGAGAATTCCACAGAACAGAGGTGGTTCAGGAGAGAAAAGAAGGACTCGTGTGCAGTTGACGCGAGGAGTTCATTACTTAACAAAGAGTCTCGGAGCCCGACGCAGGGCATCTGTGTTTGCCGTTGTAGTGCGGGGGTAGGTGGCGTCGAGGATTAATGTGTTGAAGGTTGGGGTGGGTGTCGGTGTGTGGGTGGTGAGAGTGGATAGTTTCCCCGTCGAGCGACTGTATAGGTTAGAAAGGGATAAAGCACGAGGATCGTGCTGCTCTCGCATAAATATAAGGGTCAAGTGAATCTGAAAGTACAGGACAGTTTCTAAGTCTTGTGGACTTGATTCGACCCTATTCAAAGGCCCGGATGAAACACGAGCCCCCGCCCGCACAGATATTAGAGCAGTACTCCATGACAGGGCTTGATGTAGACCTTGTAAGGGCTGGAGTAACTGAGAAAGGAAAAAAAGTCTCGCAGCTTAAACAGAACTCCCAGTTTCTTTGTAGGCCGCCTAGCACCACTGTGATCTTGAGGTTTTTCTCCACAAACATTTTTTTTTGTTGTAGTAAGGCAAGATGTTTATATTGTCGAACAGGAGATGACGAGAGAACTCGGCAAGAGATAGAAAAGTTAAGGTCTTAGAGAAGATTTGTAAAGTGGGTTTGTTTAAAAGAATTAAATTTCACAAGCTTGAGACAACCCAACCGGAAATCTTATCCAGATCAGCGAGAATACCCCATGGAAAGCAATTAAACGAGAAGGCAATTCCTAGAATTACAAAGAGGGAGCACGCCATTCGATATGAGTTGCAAAGACAGAACACGGTCAAGCATCCGCCATATGAGTGCGATACGAGTTAGATGTGCAGGTGAGACGATCATTTGATGAACAAGCAGGAATTCAAGCTACGCGAGATAAGTAGGTAGCGCAGGAACCTGAGGAACACCACTATTGGACAGAAAAAGAAGTCTCCCCATCAACACAGCCGATATTGAGCGATTGAAAGAAAGCTAGACCTAAGTAAGCAAAGAGAAGAAGGACACCCAAAGGAGGGGAGCTTGAGAGCAGTGACGCGTGCTATAAACCGGTCAAAATGCTTACTCGATATGTCAACAGCGCGACTACGCCTAGGCAGTTATGTCTTTCTCGACATCTCCTAAAAAGGCGCAGACAATCAGAGAGGTCTGTATTAATATAGGAAAGGAGGCGCCACACGATTCTATCGAGCACCTGAAGCCGTAACTGGCTCATGAGTTGCGAGAAAGAAAAAGAAAGGAATTCCAATGAAAGTACGGAGGAGTGATGATGAGTTGAGAAGAAGGGTGTGACCAAAGACGTCATTAAGAGAATAGAAGTTATCCCGCAGTGTACGGAGGCTACACTCATTGGCGGGTCGGGATTAGGTCTCTAGTAAAGAGATAAGCGTAAAAGCTCACGCAACAAGCAGCATCACAGTTTTTACGATATAGGTTTGTGAGGCATTTTATGGGACCTCGTACCTCCACAGAAGGCAAGTGTCATACGTCATAAAGGAACGCACGGTAGGAGAAACCATATAATATGGCCATAATGAGGGGTGGCGGCTCAATGCCCATTTGTCACAGGAAGCACAGGCAGATCGGATGCAGAAACAGCTTACTCGGAGAGGAGCTGCGATCCGCACCACATACACAGGGCGGGCTGTGATGACTCCAAACGCTTGTATATCAGATTTCAGGAGCGTCGACTTCAAGAGCAACCTGAGATGAGAAATGAAAATGAAGGTAGAGAACAATAAGAAGTCTCCCGTCGTTATGAGAAACACGGAGACATGGCGCCAAGTCCTTTGAGGGACAGAGGAATACCAGAATCGTCTAGGGTTGAGTAGGAAAATAGGAGGGCAAAGAGATGATTGGCCTTTTCAGTGCACGTAATTACGCAAACAGCACATCGGATTGATTTGTTGGGCGGACGAATGAAGAGGAGATGCAACACGCGAGACTCGCATTTTTTCTTATGTATAGTATTGGTTTAAGGACGCATGTTGTTAATTCAACGATGGCCAAGAGATTGGGCACCAGGAGAAGACGCAGAGAGAGCAGGTCAGAAGCAGTTATCGAATTATAGTATCATAGTAAAGTCGGCGGTTTTTATGAGGAAGTCGCGAGATTCGGCAGAAAGTATCGGTTTTCCTTGCAAAAGAACAGATTGTCATAATGCTGTCAACACTGAAAGAGTCGAGCGAAGTAGTGCGAACTAGACCATACCAGAATTTCCGTGAAACTTCACACAGATCAGACGATAATGTTTGATGATACTATGGAAAGGCATTCTAGAGATAGGAACGGAGAGAAACTTACTAGCCAGAAGTAGAAATCGAAGGAGGAAGCAGAACTGAAATGATTGAACCGAAAGGAGAGGTTGTTTGAGAGGAGTACAAAAGAGACTGAGTCACATAGAAGGAATAGAATCCTGCTCCATCCCAGTTAACAATTACAGTTTCCACTTTAATCGAGCATGAGAAATCTATGAAAAGGCGTACTTATGAGAGTGGCAAAAGCAGGGCTGAACAGTATCATATAATTTAAGTGTAAAAGGCGTTGAGAAGAATCAGAGACGATATGGCACGACTAAGACAGAACTCCTGAGGAGCAACACCACTTGATCTTAAAGTGGTGATCAAGGAAAAAGAAAGAACACGATAGGGCCCAGATCAATCGAGAACGAATGCCTGGATAGAGAAAGAGATATTTGAAAATTGAAAAGCTGAGGAAACATTAATTAAAAGCAAAGAGTATAGAGGAGGGGTTAAACCACCGCACAGTAGGATGGACGGACTTAAGGGAGAGCAGTGACGCGTAGCCGAATAAGGTGGTGTATTATAGCACGCAGAAGATTAGTAAGGTGTTAACTTACGAGAGGTACAAAGTGTGCAAAATGCAACGGATCGTGGGACGATCCCGAATCGCGTCGCGAATAGGTCTCTATCTCTACCTCCGCTCAAGTTGCCTCACTTCAGTCGGATAGAGCAGCATAACAATGATTTGTATAAGATAGGAAAGGTATAGCCTTACTGGCCCTTTCAACTCACAACTAGAGTACAGTGCAATCGCACCGATGCTGTATACACCAATAACTCACTAACAGTGATTCAAAGTTCTGTCACCAATTAGCATTGACCATATTCCTATTACTCGAGGGCATTGTATCCTCATGCATTTGGATGCAGAAGCCTTATTAACTTCACACACACGTACACCTCGTGAGAAGTAGTAAGGTAATAAAACAAAGGCTCTCGTAAATAATGTCTCGATCTGCCTCTAGTGTAGTATCAGAAATGCTACATTATGCATCTAAATACTCTCGTAGTTAAGAGCAGGATAGACACACGCAATGATGGTAAGCACTCAAAACATCGAAAGTTTAGGAGATTGAGATTCTCTGCACAACATTGAAGACGTGTTTATAAAGGAGAAATTTTGTATATAATTAATTCTCACAAGGAAAGGCCATAGGTGTCACTATACCATACAATAACACGGTCACACCAACTCATCATCCCTAACAGGGACAAGTACTCTAAGAACGAGGTCGCTTATCTCGCATATAGGAACTATTATTCTTAAACATCACTTAAACACCGAGTTGAGATATGGAGCTTCATGAGCAGCATCTCGCGGTCTCTTAAGAGCCATCTAGAGCACAACATATTACCTACGTTACAAGCTTAGACGAGGCGATTCAGTATTTCCCACTCGCGCATTGCCTAGATCGTCATTAGAGTGCACACCATACAATTACGCATAAATGCTGATTTAATAAACGTCAAGAAGACATGACGCTCACACCTTGCGTGCACATCATCCTAGCATCCATAATAACTACATCGACACTAGGAGGAGAGCTGTCCCTCACTCACAACCATAACCTTACTCTTATCTGAACGTTTACTTTCAACCCCTCCTTTTAAACATACCCCTGCCAAATCTCTCTACCAATCCCTCAACTCCTCTTCAGATTCGCGCACCAAAACAAAATCATCCGCCAATGATAATAGGTAGGGCCAAGACCCTCCACGTCATGCGTATCATCCATTCTCTCACCATTCTAACACCATTTCCTGCATCCCCACCTCGAATTCTTTCATAAACCCCATCCACTATACAACTTAAATAACCAAGGAGACATAACACAACCGTCTTACTCCGCTATTAATCCTAATCCAATCAACCATTGACACCATTTATTCTTACAAGCACATCCAACTTAACACTAAAACGAGTACACACAACAATAACAAAATAGAGAGATTACACACACATAATAGAGAGCAACACTCACCAAGACGAAATAAGGAAAATTTATTCGTACGCTAACAACCTAACACCTATATTAAACGCCTAAATTTTAAAACGATAAAACACTATTTACAGCAAATATCTAAAAATATGCAATAATCCAGAAATTATTAAAAACCATACGCATCCTATTAACTCGTATCAGCAACTCAACCCCTGTTATCGCTCTACTCACGAATATAATACCTAAAGTTAAACAAATAATATAAATAAAACATCTATCGCTTTCACATCCTCATTTAAACAAATATGACTAATGCTCGAAAATTGAATTTTTCAAAGCTATAATAGATGTCTGATTCCAACACATGGTCTACGATATTTTGCGCACTCCTAAAAAGACGCCCAACATTGGCTTTGTGAGAACACGCTAACAAATTCAAGTTAAAAAGGAAATCGAGGAAAAGAAAAACATTACCTCTTAGTATCTAAGCTTCTCATATAACTTCCGGAGCATAGATTCGTACTCAATTCGCAATTCTTATACAGTATTCTCACACAATTAAATTGTTCCACCCAGCATATACCCAAAAAAGTATAGTAACGCTCATTTGAACTCAAAAATGTATCGGCCAATTAACTTAACTCATGACCCCTTAACCTAATCTGATCTAACCACGCCTTCATCCAAACCAATGTGCTCGATCTACCTTTACAACCTATCATCGATATAAGGCCGGTAACTATACCGCTGCACTACCTTCTCAGTAACTTCCCCTCACAAATACTAACCTATTGTGAACTATTAATACCTATAACTACTTAATAATAATACGCTTATATATTAATTATAACACTAAATATTACCAAATTAACTCAATCAAATCATACACATTATACTCGCTACAGTGCGCATATCTTTATGAAATTCTCTAATACACCATAATTATATGATTATCTAATTCTATACCTGCATCAGAGATATTTAACTAATTTCTAAAATTCAAATTGAGATTTGCCTTTATGGTGTATATAACTGCTATATGCTTTTTTTTCTATTGTTTAACTAAATTAAACCTCTAATCCTACTATATCACTAATAAATAACTACTATTATATCCATCTTATGGGCATTATATAACCATCAAGACCTATATACTTTATAATCAATCACATCTCACTATTTTTTTCCTATTTATATATGTATTTTTATATTACTTCATTTAATCGCCATACTATCATGCACATTTTCGAACTGTAATAACCTCACTCATTACTATATATATATATACAGTATCTATATATATATATATATAATATATATATATATATATATATATATATATATATAATATATATTATATATATATATCATATAATATATATATATTAATATATAATATATATATATATATATATATATATATATATAATATATATATATATATATAATATTCCTAATATATATATCAATATATATTATATAGCAGTTGATCAAAATACGGAGGGTGGGGGGTGAGATGGAGAGTGGATTTCAAAATTTAGGGCAGTAAAAAAGGAAATCCAATCTTTAAACCCCTTGACAGGTAAACATATTTATTCTGAAAATAGTTAATCTCCTGGGTTGTTACGCTAATCATTTCTTATACTAAAATATATTATTATCATCGAACTCTGATATACCAAGTGCAAACGCTAGTTTGCACATTTCCTGCAAAGTCTAGCTAATCGCTATATAATCATATATACTAGGAGCCAAAAAATTCCATTTTCTTACTCGGAACAGATAACGTTTTACAGACAAACATACTAAATCATATTTTGAACCCAAACCGGGGGGAAAGAATGGGAAACGCTGTTGGGTGCCCCAATTGAGACCATTTAACAGCTTTGAGTTTTCATACATCCCTCAAAAAATTTGGGGGATAATCTGTGTTTTACCCCTGAAAATTTTTTTTTTTGGGGGTAAGAATGGACTGGTATTTGTTCCATTTTATCCGTTGCATTTTTTTCCCTTTCAAACAATTAAAAAATTAATATACTATATATTTTTAGTAATAAGTTATCTCACTAGTATATATTATACATTATATACTATTATATTACACATTACTATATATAACATTATTATTCTACAATAACTGTTATTATCTATATCATATATATATATATATATATATATAATATATATATTTTTTTTTTTTTTTTAACGTTGTCACCACCACTCACGGGCAGAGCCTATTCATGGAGGGTGTTAGCAAGACCGGCCAAATTACATCCGCTAGCGCACATTACGCAGATGAGCACAGACCGCAGGCTTTAAAGTGAGGGAGATTAAATTTCGTTCCCAGAAAACACTGAAGATGTGATAGATGAGTTTTCTCACCACTACAGTAAACGAAGTGGCCAGGGAAATGATAGGAAGCACCGCAGCGAACTAGCCTGGAGTTACCAAATATCTCACAAACTCGTGCGAAGAACCACACAGCCCCCCTTGGTTGCTACGCAGGGACGACGTATAAAGCGTGTGTTGGTCACGCAGGGTAGTTGGCTAATTTTTTTCTCCCTCCGAACAACCCTGCTGTTATCGTAATATCAGCTATAGAAAAGAAGATAAATTCCGAACAACATCTCGCACCGGCAGCAGATAAGATGCGGTTATAGTGAGGTCGCAAAGTAGCAGAACAGTTTTAAGCCCTTTTGGCTTTTGATTCGACCTCTCGTTCCAATTAGAGGGTGCAAATCACTAGATGCCCCACATCGAATTATTGGAGCACCAGTTATACTTAGTACCATACAACGGGCGGATGAGACCCTTTGTATACGCAAGCCAGCAACTGAGAAGAGGAAAAATAGTCACGCAGTCCGAACAAACTCCCATATATTATATATATATAAGCTTAATATACTTATTTTATATTTAACCTATTTATATAATATATATATCTCCGCTATATATATATATATATATAATATATACTATATATATCTCTCTCTATATATATATCTATATATATTATACTATATATATATATATATTATATACTACTATACTGTCATTATATACTACTATATATAATACACATTATTCGTATAACTATATACTTGAGGGTAATATTATATATATATATAATATATATTTATATTTATATATATATATATAATTATTATATACTACTATATATCTATATATACCTACTTCATATATTACTATATATATACTATTACAACTATATTATTTATTCTCTACTTATATTATATTATTAAAGTACTAGCATATCTCACACTAATATCTAAGGTGACTGTCCCGCTTATACGCACTAGAACTAGAGGTAACCCAGAATATTACGCCTTTGCATACTCTCTTTTTTTTAGGTGCCTGATTTACATCGCTACCTTGCCCGATCTTTTTAATTAATAATAATCACAATACACCCAGTAATAAGATGAACATTTGTGCAAGCTAAGGTTCAACTGCTCAGATTGCAATATATCCCTGTACAAACAATACCTAGTCTCATCTATATTCTATTTGGTTGTCGCCAAAGTATATTATTTATACTATCAATTTCGAAATAGTTTTACTCATTACGGACTATAATTGGCAATATAATATTTCTAATAACTTTTTATGTTTTGTGCTTATTCAAAAAATAATTCCCATTTCCTTTTCAAGTAAGTATTTACTAGCTTTTAAAAAGTTTACATGATTACAACTTACAAGAAGATTCTTTAACTAGCTACAATATAAAGAATAAAAAATAATGAAAGAAGAGACCCTCAATTACCTAAGGAAAATCAAAAGATTTAAAATAAAATAAACTAACAGCATTCAAACATGACATAATAAAATACTTCCTTTAAAGATCAGATATCATTCATACTCCCCAATTCAAAAATTCACATTGGTGATGCAAAAACATTAACTTTCACCAGTATCTGGCTAGATGACTGGTTCCTTTTTGGGGTGTTTACATTCCTAACTACACTATAAATACGCTCTCTCTTCGACTGATGAAGGAGGTGCTGATATTTATTTCTTCAAACACTGATAATAATGAAAACTTTGGCCCATTTTATGCCAACGCATGAAAGGATTCTCTTCTGTGGGCAGCATCTCATGTTTTCGTAGACTCATCTCCTCTTTCACAGACTGCAATTTTGAATTATCTTTGCTCCTTGATGACTGTCTCTTCTGTTTTTACGATGAGGTTTCCTGGTGTGATTCCTTTGAAGGTGAATGAGATGTCAATGCAATTTAGGCCATGACCTTATCAAAGTCTAACATATCCAAATCCTCATCTTCGGTAGGTTTATTTGCTGAATAGCCACCATCGTCACTATCACTGCTGTTGCAAGGGGTTGCAGATAAGGCGGCTTCCACTTCTCTGTCTTTTTTTTTTTGTCAAGCGAGAAAGCTCCTCGTTATGCTAATTTTAATGCATTCTAGAAGTGTTTCACCGTCGGAGGTGCCATTCTGTGGGTTTCAGCGTGCCTTAAAGGAATTCCTTATTAGAACTTTAATTTATTTTTTTTTTTTTTATAGCTTGTCACGGCGCTCAGCGGCAAACCTATTCAGGAGTGGGTGTTTGAACGCCTCAAAAAATCCATCTACACGCAGATGAGCACAGACGGCTGGCTTTAAGTGCGGGGAATTAAATTGAGTAAGGAAACACAGATGATGGAAGAGAATTCCACAAGAACAGAGTGGCAGGAAAGAGACGAAGCAATCCGCAGCGCGAACCAGTCTGGATTTACTAACATCAACACAAAACTCATGGGCCGCACACAGCACCCCTGTGCTACTGAAGGGTGCGTCGTAAAAGGTGGTGGAGCGAGTGGATAGTCTCCCTCGAGCACTCTGCCTCTCAGGGTACCTAAGAAAAGGGGATAAAGCACCAACATCGCGCCGCAAATATAAAGGGTCAAGTGAACTAGAAAGTAAAGGACAGTTTATAAGTCTTTTTGGCCTTTGACTTCGACCCTATCCAAAAGCCGGATGAAACCAGAGCCCCCCCCCCGCAGGTATGAGAGCAGTTCTCCATACAAGGGCGGATGAGACCCTTGTATAGGTGGGGTAACTGAGAAGAGGAAACAGTCTCGCACTCTAAACAGAACTCCCAGTTTTTTTGAGGCCGCCTAAGCAACCGTTGTGATTTGAGGTTTTCAAAACTTTTTTTGGTTTATGTTTAGGCAAGGAATGTTTAATATTGCAACAGGAGGCGAGAGAACGCGTCGAAAGAGATAGAAAACTTAAGTGTCCTTAGAGAGAGAGATTTGTAGTTGGGGTTTTTAAGAATTAAATTTTCACAAGCTTGAGACGACCCACCCCTGAAATTCTATCCAGATCAGCGAGAATAGAATCGGAAAGATTAAGACGAGAGGCAATTCTAGAAGTAAAAGAGGGAGCAGAGTTGAATATGAGGTGAAGAATGAAGGGTCAAGTCATTGACATATGAGTGGATAGAGTTTTAGATTGCAGGTGGAGAAGATCATTGATGAAAGCAGGAATAAAGTAAGGAGATAAAACAGAACCTGAGGAACACCACTATTGACTTAGAAAAAGAAGAAGTTGCCATAACAAACAGCCGACATTGAAGCGATTTTGCAAAGAAAAGCTAGAACATAAGTATGCCGAAAGAGAAGGAGGAAACCCCAAAGGAGGGGCGCTTGGAGAGCAGTGACGCGTGTCATACCCGGTCAAATGCTTTGGATATGTCCAGCGCCACCACACAAGTCTTCCCGTAGTTCCTGAGGGCGGAAAACCATAGATCTGTTAAATAGGAAAGTAAATCACCAGTAGACCTTGAGCACCGAAGCCGTACTGGATCAGAAAGAAGGGAAAGAGATTCCAGATGTTCTAAGAAGTGGAGATGAGAAGGGTTTTCAAAGATCTTAGAAGACCTACAAGTGAGAGTTATAGGGCGATAGTTAGAAGGATTAGAGCAGCATCATTTTTTCGAATAGGTTGGGAGCAAATGCGCGCTCCAACACTGAGGGAAAGCTGCTAGTATTGAGGCAGTAGAGAATATAGTTGAACGAGGGCGTCGAGGTCAGCAGCGGAAGCACATTTCCTCAAAACTCGGAGAGGAAGGCCATCCGGGCCACACCGCCTTCTAAACGTTCATAGATTTCAGGAGCTCATGCAGCCCGATCAAATGAAATGACAGGTAAAGGCATAGAACACCTGAGAGGAGAAGGAGGAGGAAGGGAATACAGAATCGTCCAGGGTTGAAATAACAGGAAAATAGGAGGCCAAAGGAGATTGATTGGCCTTTTCAGTTGGAGTATTACAACAGACATCATCAGAGCGATAAGAAGGAGGGAAACGGATGATTTTACAGAATTGTTTAAGGAGATTTTGCAGGCCAGAGAGATTTGTCAGTAGGAGAACCAAGGAGGTCAGGCCTTTCGTTTCATGAAAGTCCGCTTTGCTCGTCGAAGAGTATCCCTGCAACGATTTTCTAGCTGAATAATATTGGCACAGAGTGATAGGAAGAACGGAATTTTTCCAACCGATACAGCCATTGTCCTCTAGCGCTTGAATGGCCAGGGAACAGCACGATCGAACCATGGATTTTGAGGAGAAAAAGATTAGTCACAGAAGAGAATGAACCTGCTGATACCATTACATTACAGTTTTCCCACTTTATCGGGCAGAAAGGCTAAAGCGTCTTAAGAGTCAACGAGCAGTCACTTCAATTTATAGTTAGCGGTAAAGCAATGCAATTGCCCCCAATCTCGGCCGATCACAAGTGTTAGAAAACCTGTATGGCAAGGAATGCGAGATGTTGGAAGAGAAAAGTATTTCAAAAATTAAGTGATATAAGGTTGTGGTTCAGATTTACCGATAGGAGCGACAGTGGTGTATTTATAGAGAGACAGGAACTAGTGGTGAAACTAGGTCAGTGATGGGTTCAAAAATCGGTTGGGACCGATCCGGAATGTGTGTAGTTTCTTTAATTAGTTGCTCCAGATCTTCGTTGAGAATACTGAATGATTCGACTTCCTCCCAACTAAATCAGTTCGAGAGGAACCCAACAATTCAGTTTTGTTTACATTGAAATCCAATACATAGAGGACTCAGTATTTGGAGAGAAAGATATTAAAGTCTCGTGAGAAGTAGTAAGGTAATCAATAAAGGCATGAAAATCTGTTCTGTAGGAGAACAGTAGCAGAGCACAAGATTCTTGTAGTAGAAGGAAGAAAGATTTTAACCACAGAACAATCGAAGTTAGGAGCATTCGAGATTCTCCGAGACGTGTTTATTATGGAATGTTTATATTTACCTAGGCACATACTCCCCCTTCAAACGGAAATTATACAATAAGTTATAGGTGTTGGATATTAAACGAGTTGAAGGATGAATTCCTAGCCCTCTGGGTCTCAGACAAGAGCATAAATTGGTTAGAGTTAGAGAGGTAGTTATTCATGGATGCAGGTTAGAGTGCAAGCCATTAATGTTGGTAAAGTCAAAAGAAAGCACCCTGTGCAAATCTGCTATCATATACGCACACACGCATACACGCAATCACAATAAAAAAAAAAAAAACAGAGCAGAGCAATAGAACCAAAAACCAAACCAAGGAGAATGAAGGAAAATTATTTGTACGTAAAACCTAAATTTAAAGACGATAAAAACTATTTCACCAGCAAAATATCTAAAATATGAATAAACCAGAAAGTTTAAAAACACTTGCGCACGCATCACGCTCTCACGAAATGTTAAAGAAAATAATACTATTGATCAACTAAAAAAGTAGATAAAACTGTATAAATTATATAATGGCTGTCCAAATAGGTAAATTTTAAGCTAAAGACAAGTTGGAGACACGCTAAAAATCTAAGTTAAAAAGGAAATAGAGGAAAAAAAACATAACTTGGTACTACTTCTATATCGAACTAGATTTATTTTTGAATCTAAAAGTTTCTCATAAATTTTTTCACCAAAAAGTAAGAAGTATCGGGCCTCTTTAACCGATATCGATCCTGATACCATCAAAATGGCGATACTACGTATCCGATACTTATCGGTAAACATCCCTAATATATATATATATATATAGATATATAATATATATATAATATATTATATATATATATATATATACTATATAGATATATATAGTCTTATATATATGCTATAATATTTATATATATATTATATATACTTACTTATATATATTATATATATATATATATATATATATATATATATATAATAATATATATATATATATAGGTTTATATATATATATATAGTTATATCTTATAATATATATTATTATATATATATATATATATATAAATATATATATATATATATATATATAATATATATATATATATATATATAATATATATAGTATATACCCTACCCTGTTTACAATTATTTTGCTAACAAGTGCTTTTCCATTCTCCCCTTTAGTTTCCATTCCACCCCCAGTTGGATTTTTTTGTGGGTAAGAATCGAGAATGGTATTTGTTCCAATTTTATCCCCTTAGAATCAAAAGTTATAATATTATATATATATATATATATATATATATATATATATATTATATATATATATATATATAATATATATTATATATATTTATATATATATAAATATATATACTATATATATATATATATATATAATATCTATATATATATATATATATATGTATATATACGGTATATATGTATATATAACCTACCTGTGTACAATTATTTTGCCAATAAAGTGCTTATCCATTCTTCCCCCTTGTGTTTTCATTCTCACCCCAAAATCGAGGAAAAATGGAAAGTCAGTTTTTAGTCAATAACTTTTTTTTTAAAGAATAGTAAAGATAAAATTTTTACAGTCATAATAGAGCATCATTGGCCTTATATTTTCATGTATTGAACATATCAGTAACATTAATGGTTTTAGTGATACCTGACCTTAAAAGTAAAATCCATCCATACTTACCCCTCTCCCGCTATATAATATATATATATATATATATATATATAGTATATTATATATATATAAATATTATATATATAATTATATATATATATATATATATCTATATATATATAATATATACTATATATATATATATTTTATATTATATTATATATATATAATATATATATATATATATATATTATATAATCAATTAAAAATAATAATATATATATAATAGTATAATATATATTATATATATATATATATATATATATATATATATATTATATAATATATATATATATATATATATATATATATATTATATATTTATATAATTATATATATATATATTATATATATACTATATACATATATATATAATATATAAATATATATATATATATATAGTACGAGTAAATATATATCTATATATATATAATATATATATATATATATATATTATATAAGTATATAGTATATATATCTATATATATATATATATATATATATAGCTATAACTATACCTGTTATGATATTTACGTATACTATATCTTAAGTATATATATAATATATATTTATATATAATATATATCTATATATATATTATATATATATATATTATATATTATATATATTTATATATATTATAATATATATATATATATTATTTTATATAATACCGTATATTATATATATATATCCTATTAATATATATATAATATATATATATATATAAATATTATATATTATATATGAATATAATAATATATATATTATATTAATATTATATTAATATATGTTTACCAATCAAGTAATGCATCTAATTATTAGTCAGAGGACAAAGGAATACAAAACAACAAATAATATTTATACGTATGTTTAAAAAAGCGTGCTCCCCACAAATAACTGTCTCACTGCCAAATTGGAAGTGCTATCACGCCAGTAATAAATTAAAGTATAATCGCAATGCACATAACTTATGTGACAATGTTTGTAACCATCACTTCAACAGAGGCCTTTAGAGACAGTTCTTTGTTGCTTACAATATTAAGTAATTATGTGAGTGGGGGGGATAAATACAATTGTGTTGCAGATTATAGTTATATAAATGTGCCATAGAAAAAAAAAAAAAGTTACATTTTCAATACTGCAACTGCTAGGCATTAGGCATATGTTTTTGTATACAAGGACCCTGGTGATGTGAAACATCTCCATCGATATGGTAGGGCGACATTTTGTTTGACACTTACAAGAGTTAAGAGCTGTAAAAGCACAAAATGAGTGAAATCCTCTTTGTAAACAAATCATCATATTAGATGAAATACAGATACCTAGTGAATTCCATGTAGGGCATCATAAAAGAGGATGTAAGGTTAAAGGCTAACAAGACATTTTCTCTTGGATGCCCTATAGAAAGGAAGCAGATAAAAGTCTAAATGGCTGTTGGCTGAGTATATGCATGATCCCAACTGAAAAATTCTCTTTACATATGAAATAATCCTTACTGTTAGAGAATGATTTAACAAATAAAATAACAGGGTGTGTCATCTAAGGAATCAGAAGAACTCATAACGCAAGTCCATAGAGGTCATTGTCCAGTTTCTGTGATGGTTTGGTGGGGAGTGAATTGCGATGGTGTCACAGACAGGCATTTTTTTTGTAAAAAGGTGTTAATTAAAACCTCAGCAGCCATGTATTAGCAAACCATTATGGAATGTGTGGAAAATCCCTAGGTTAAACCCTTTTCCAAAAAAAAAAAAAAAAAACATGAACTTTTAACAGTCCTGATTCAGCACCAGCACATAAAACAAGGTCAACTCAAACTTTGCTCAAGGAAAATGTTCCCCATTTTCTGATGGCTGAAGATTGGCTCTCTGGCAACCCCGATCTCAATCCTTTTGATTACAAATTATGGGCAGTTTTAGAGCATATAGTCTTTTCAAGATGACCAATAAATATTGGTTCTTTATATCAAGCTCTAATGGGTGCTGTGAACTTTCGATGGAGGTCATGCATGCTGCAATAGACAACTGGCCAAAAAGATTTAAAAGGAAAAAGGCAGTGATTTTGAATCACTGTTGTATTTTTTGCACCAATAATTATTGCAGATTATATCATGTAGATACTAAAGAGAACTATTTAGTTGTTTTATTTGGAAGAATGAGTATTCGGCGCAGTCGTTTTGTAGTAGCTACATGAGTATTATATACTTATAGTATATAATATATATAGTAATAGGTAATAATATATAGTATATAAGGTATATAATATATTATACTATAGCAATAATATATATAGCGATCGCCTCGATAGTAAATATACATATATACATATATATTATAATATATATATAACTATATATATATATTATATATATTATATATATATATATATAATAATATATATATTATCAATATATATATAATATATAATATATCAAGTATATAACAGATATTCTGGATGAGTTATTATTATTTTCCTCTTCCTCCAGCATTGGGCGTAAAGTGCGTGACATGCATCAGAAAGAAAAGTAGTAGAAGGGGGGGAGGGGGGGGGAATATGAAAAGCAAAAAGAAAGCCCAGCCATTACCACCCTAGATATTGTACCTATTAGTGAGAGCTCGTCGCAGTCAGAAAATACCACCTAGAGCTTCACGTGGACACGAAGCCCCACTATTGGCATATACAGTTCAATAGATAGTCAAGTTCATCCCCTGAGCCAGAGGGCCCAAAGCCCATAAACACCCCTCCATTCACTTTTCTATGACACATCTATATCTTGCTCTGACCAAGAACTCGAACACCTCTCCCCTTCAGAGTTCAGTTCACTGATCAACCACGTTGTTCTTCAGTACTCAAAGCCGGTCGCATTCCCAACACCACTCGCCATTGTACATCCGCTTAACGAACTGACTGTCATTCATCCTTCATATCGACCTAAATCATACTCAAAACTTCATTATTCTCTGCTTTTACCCCTATCTCCCACCACATAATCTCTCTAATACTTTCATTTCACGCTCATTTATAGTCAAATTCTTTCACCACCTTAACAAAGCCTAAGATTGTTCCATGTGAACATAGTCTGAACTTGTAGACTATAAGCTACCTCTATATTCCAGACATGATTCTCACTACTATACATTAACACAGGTAACAACATACCCTCATTGTAAACCTTAACACATTCAATATTAGTCCTTTTATGTCTACAACGATTAATTGCACCAGCAAGACCTTCCTGCCATCACAAACTTTCTATACACTCTCATCATCCGTTCCCTTGTCAGCCAAATAATTCATTAAATATTAACTCAGACACTTGTTGCTGGACTGCTCAACCATCAACATAACTTCACCTCGAGACTATCCTCACTACTACAACCATACACCTTACTCTCTATTTATGTTTTACTTTCCAACCTCCTGTTACACACCTGCAAATTCTCTCTACAATCCTCTCAAACTCTCTTCGATTCGCCACACAAAACCAATTTATCCGCAGATAGTATAGTAGACACCCTCCCACTCACCTCAATTCTCACATCATTCTAACACCATTTTCCTGCACCCCCATCTCTAATTCTTTCATAACCCAACTCATTATAAACAGATTGAATAACCAAGGAGGCCATCAACATCATTCCCTGCTCACACCGCTAATTAATATGATAAACCATCACATTTTGACACCATTTATTCTTACACGCTTCACTTCGTCATAATACTTTTATTCATTCAGAAGCTAGCCATCGAACACCGATACATTACTAAAAACCTGCAGTTAGGACTCCCATTAATCTATCATGCTGTTTGCAATCCATAAAAACCTAATCATTTATTCTTCTCCCTATTTACTCAAGTAATTTGTTTTCAAAGTTAAATTTATCCAGTACGTCTTACCACTCCTAAACGCACTTGTTCTTTCACCGGTAATCCAGTCCATTCAGTCGCTTTGACACAGCATCTTTAGACTAAATACCTCAGCATATATATTCCTACATACTCAGATAAATTAATTCCCTTATAATTCTTAGTTACCCTTATCCACTACCCTAATTAATATCTATATATAATATATTATATAGTATATATATATATATATTATATATAGTAGTATAAATTAATATATAATAATAATATAGACTATATATATATATATAGATATATATATTATATATTATTATTATATATATAGATATATAGTAAATAGAGTGATATATATTACTATATAAGTATATACTCGGTGGTGAGATGCGTGTCAAGTTTTACTCAAAGGATTTTGAGGGATTTTCAACTTTAATTATAGTTATTGCATGCATTTTTATTAACACAAAATTCCAATACCCACACATGACTAAAAACAAAGAAAACAGTAACAATAAACTTTACTTGTTTAACATTTTTCTCTACCTTGTATTCGATAGCGCACAAGAGATCTTCGCATCTGGAATCAAAGCACACCAGTTCAGTGTTATCCTTGCATTATATCAGCTGAAGCGAAGGATTTGGCAAGAACGCAAATAATCTGCTATTTTAATCTACTTGGAGAGAATGATATAATTCAATTTCCCTTGATCATGTATCCAACTACAGTAAATGATGGGACAAAGGTTCAGTGGTATATATACCAATATATAATATAGTATACATACTATAATACGTCTTATAATATATATATATATATATATATACTATATTATCAATAACATATATAGCTATATATAAAGCCTACTATACAGTATATGAGGTTTGATTATTAGCCTTACCTACTATATAGATATAATATAAAAGGTATAATTAAAGTTTTATCATATATATTTTATATTTACCCTCTAGCCAATTAGTAAATGCAATATTTACCCAAATTTGGTCAAGCGCCCTAGTCAGCAATCCAATTTTCGTATTAAAATAGCTAATTATTAAATCTGAAAAAAATAAAATAAATAATATAAAATATATATATATATATATAAATATAATATTATAATATATTATATATACTATAAATATTAATTAATATAGTATATATTATATATGTTATATATTTTTATATATAGGATACGGGTGTACGACTCTAAAACCCTTCTCTATTAACCTAGGTACAATAATACAAGTTCAAAATGACAAGATATCTATGTAATATATTTTTCGTTTTAAACAGTATTCTGACCACTTTCTCTCGAATGGGGTGAATATGAACACATTTCAATTCCTTTCTATACCAATCATATTACACATGATGAAACACTTTCGTCTTATCTGTTTTGAAGTAGAATTCTTTACATGTTTCAATATCACTTATTTTTGTTAAGTTTAAAAGAAAAAAAATAAAAATCTTACCCCTTCTCCCGACACCCTGAAGTGATTCATTCACAAGATTACAGTAATTACTAGCAATTTATGGTTAGTTAATGAATAATAAGACTAGTTGAATATCAAATAATATTTTGCTATGTTTCACCTCAATACAATTCAATTTATTTTTCTTATTTTATAAAGACCTATCTTAATAACTAAATAGTAATCTTACACTCTAGAATTACAAGATTGTGATTAGAAACATTTATTTCAATTTAAAATATAATATATATTATATAAGAAGAACGGATATCTTATTATACTATAAGATTAATATATAATATATACAATAGACTCTTTCAACTTGTGTTTACCTTAAAAATATTATCAGAGGAACATTCATGGGAGAAGAAAGACATTTTCTTATGCTTAATTATTAAATATTATAAATTTAGAAGCACTACGATAGTTATCAGTAAATCTAAAAGCCTGTATCAGATCAAGCTAGTACTTGGTGCATTTTTTGTGGATGTGCAGATAATTGGCTTAAAGATAAGACGTAGAATAAACATTGGCCAAAAAGCAAAATACTTCTTACTTTGTATGTGAAAAAAAAAAAGAAAATATTTATTTTATAGAGTAAACTTTATAGTCGCAAGAACGACTAATGTACACAAAAAATTGTTCTATTTTTTATTGAATCATATATTTGTTGATTATAGGAAACATAGATGACCTTCAGTTTTTTATTACTCAGCGATCATTTGATGAGAGAGTATAAATGCACAATATTTAAGTTTTGGCATTTTAAAGTTTGTTAATAGCCTTACTAGCGATGTACCGGAACCTCCAATTTTTTAGAGTTCTAGTTTCCACGGCAAAAAAAAGTAAAAACAGATAACTTCCCACTTTCAAATCGTTCTTACCTTCTGCTCTAAAAAACAAACCTTTCAGTAACTTTGAACTCGTCGCGACATATGTAATCACTATAGAATTAAGCATACTCTCATCATTTGGAAAAAATATGATGATGTGAATAAAGCAGTTGAAGTGTGAAAACCTCGATCTCTACAGCTTTCCAAACAATATTAAATATGCACAAATATTCTTCAAACAATCAAACCTGTAGTTAATATCCGTTAGTGCCTAGACATGTAAAAATAAAATGTTATACAAAAATTGTTTCAAATAATTATTTAAGAAAATAAATTAAGTAGAAAAATTTTTATATAATATACTATTATGAGCTATTAGTATATTTTATATCAGTAATCCGTAGCTAGAGGGGATGATCAGATCCCAATAAATTTTGATAATCACAGGACCATAGAACTTTACTCATATAATAATAATAAATAATAAAAGATAGGTAAATTGCATTTGCAGTTTCTTAGAAAAAATATTATAATAGCACTTATAATAGGATGAATTAAAAACTCCCATAGACTTCATTTAATAATATAAAAATCAAATTCCATCATAAGGATAGTCGCTATTTTCTCTAATCTCCTACCTAGTTAGTTATATAGTAATTGCTATGTGTACTTATATCACTATCAGAATAGATCTTATAATAAATTAACAAATCTTAATCAATAACGCATGAAACTAGAGTGCTCTAAAACAGAAGCACAAGGGCCATAATTTCTTACTCTTCTATGGGCAGAAGCCTATTAAGAAAACTTTCAACTTGAACAAGCGTAACTTTTTTTCCTTAAAGTTTAAATACAATTATTTTTAACATAAGTCTTCTATCTAAAATAGTATTTTAAAGAAATAATATAGCAGTTTATTATAGTTAGATATGATTCCTATTTTAATAATAAATAGTATAACTATATAATATACCTATTTAAATAATAGAAAATATATATAAATAGTTACTACACTATAATTTACATATTAATAAATTTAATATAAATCTGAAATTATACTTAATAAGATAAAATAAATAAACATCACCCTAAAACAGCCTCAACCAAAATCTGAACACTATACGTGAATTGGATCATTAATTAATTTAAGATAATAAAAATTATCTAAAAACAATAATAAAGAAATATAAAAATGTCTATACCTTAATACAATAATTATACACGGACAACTTAAATATGCTTAGCGACCTACCAATTTACTACCAAAAACCCAGTCCGGCCAGGCTCTACTCGAAATAAAAATCTATAAGTTACAGAGATCCTATGCAAACTTTGAATCATCAAAGATAGGAGCAATTAAATGATGGTAGTTTTATAAATAGCTCATTTGCTTCAAGAACGGCATATTAGCACTTTCTTTATTTAACTTACGAATTTCAATTAGAAGACAACAGTATTACATAATAAATATTTCATCCCAACAATAGAGTGAAGGAGTAGAAACATAATTCCAATTTAAAGTAGAAACTTGCGCTGTTATATTGCTTAACAATTTAAAAATTGCACAAATAGAACAAAACAACTTTCTCCAGAGAACGATGGTTATCACAAGTATCCTTACTTATTACCTTGTTTTTATAAATAATAAATAAAAATAGATCAAGGGAGGACATTGGCGCAAAAAATGATACTATGCGCCTCGCTCAATTCGGTTAACTAATATACAGAGGCAAACAAAAAGTTGAAAAACGTGAATAAAATTTACAGTAAACTATTTTTAAAAATAAATAAAGTATAGAAATAATTAAATATTTTTAAACAATGGTGCAAGTAGTTATAATAATGATTAAATTTGAACAAATAATATCACAGAGAGAGATTGTTAGCCTGATGCTACAATGGACAATATTTTTAATGAGTCTGTTGAACTTAATGAGTTAAACTTGTCACATTTAGGGACTGCATGACCGTTAGGATCTACCCAACTACTAGCCTCCGAGTCATACAGCTGCATTTATCAGCCATTATTTTGACTATTATCTTATATCATTAATAAGACTTATATTATATTATTAAGGACAATTCATGATATGATACAAATTACTTATATGAATGACATATAAAATTTGTCTCATTACGTTTTAACTTTAAACAAGTTCTTATTTTGTGTATAACAATTAAACACTTCATATAACTCCTCAGCCCATCATACCCAGAGTAGAGACGAGCATTTAAAGATGGATTTTATTATGGCATACTGATATCATTTACTTTGATTTTATGGTTCAAGAGATTTGATTATTTATATCAAGTCATAAGTTTCCCTCTATATCTAATAAAGGATAAGCTTCATTACCATAGTTGTTTAAATGATTAAATAATGCTCTTGAAGTAACAGAAGTGCTTCTAAGAACCCACCTGTCAGGTTCCTTCAGACTTCGTTCATTTGCATCCTTTAAAAAATAACGGACGGTTACAATTCAAAGAACGATGAAATGAGTCGAGTGATTTATGGTTTACAAATCACTAGCTTTTCTTGATCAATATATGTGAGGGCCGCGTTAATATAGCATTTTATATAAAGAACAAATAGTTGTTTAAAAGTCGAAACCACATTTACTCTTCTCCAATAACTTTATAATACTACATTCAAATCCGTACTTTGACGCTCATATAAAAAACCCCACCAAGCTGAATAATGGAAATACGATAATATGAATTACATACCTTGTGTTAATTTGGTTCATAAAATAGAATTCATGACCCAGAGCCTAGACAAGATGTCTGCTCCTTTCTACGAATGTATCTAAGCGGATACTGAGTAAGGAAATCCTGGATCATAGTATAATAGCTATGTACAAAATAACATTAATGCAAAAGAATCAGTAAAAAAATTTGTCACAACCATTCAAGGGAAGTAATGAATCTAAATGAATTGCATCATTACAATTAAAGACACTTGGTCGCCGAGTGAGAGAACAATCTACTGATCCAGCCTAGGACCTGTAGTGCTACATTAGTCCAAGAGACTACTCAACAAATGACACAGATTTCCACTAAAGTGCTGTGAGATGTGTTGATTCACAATCGAAGAAAAAAAAGTGTACGTAGAAAACGATTACCACTATGAGTATTAGGAAATTCGTTCAGCTCGCAACTTAAAGATATTCTAGAATAAGCACGACATTGTGTTTTTTGCGAATACCCAGCTAAACACTAATTAAGACCCTTTTTATTGCCTATGACGCAGCTTTGAGAATCCAGAAACGCATTGGTTTCTAATACTTAAATTAAATGTTAACAATATGTGTAAACCCAAAATGCTGCATCGTTAAAAATTTTTAATAGAGCCAAGCATCTAAAACTTAATAAATGCAGATACCAATGAATTTAAAGTTGAACTAATGCAAACGATTGACTAAACTATAGGTGAATTTATTCTATCAAAGGGGATGATGATCAAGAGAGACAACTTCAACGTTTTGAGTAAGTTAAAATGTAGTAATCAAACAAATTCGATAATATTGTAACAAATATTAGTTGAATTAATAGTAAGTGTAGCTATTAGACACACCCCGTTTTGATCGATTTAGAAAATTCAATCTCGTTTTAGTCTAATCGAAGCAAGCGCAGTTATATGTACTTTTTTTCGAATCAATAATATTAGAGCTTATTTTGCACATCTTCATATATTTCTTGGCAATTTTTCTTAAGAACATAAAACAAATAAACTAGTATTATTATTACTTTTCAAATTACTAAATTTATTTATTCCAAATGTTATCCATAAAATATTAAAAGCATTGTTTTACCAATTAAATTAACAATTAGTATTAACAATTAAATTGATAGCAAATTAAACTAACAATTCCTGTGATAGGAAAGCATTAGAAATTATGCCACCTCTCCAGATCCTTTACAAAAGCACTCTGGACCAATGCTTCCACATATTAAATTTTTCGGCATAATTGTTAAAAGTTGAGACCACCTGGTAAAGGTTGTGCCATTGCGAGTTTTGAGCAAGATTCTGCACATAGGTTAAAAAATAATATTTTCTTTAGTTATATTACTTACTGATGTCATCACACATAGTGAGTTAACATCTTTATAACTGTTATTAAAACATCTTGCCTTGACCTTGGTGTTCACCTTGTCAAAACGCCAATTAAGAACTTACTTGGGAGCCACACCTCATATTCTAATAGTCAAAAATGCCCGTGTAAATAAATTCTAAAATACTGGATAGCATGCTTAAAGCTTAAAAGGTACTACCTAATAAGTTCTAAGGGGAATACTATAGGTCTTTTTAACAGTGTTAATTATTTAATGTTAAGCAGCTTAAAGGTTAATTTTCCCAATTTCCAACCTTGAACCATATGGCAACAACGATCAAACCCATACACAATATTACGCCAGAACAATAGTCACATATAGTTTTTTGGACATAATTCTCTTACATTTATAAAATAGAGAGGGAACAGATTGAACACTCTTAACAAAAAAGTTGCTGAACACTTATAACTGGATGAGACTGAAACAATTCAACTTCCAGAATAAATTTTCATCCATCTATCTTTTAGAAGGTGACTTCCCAAACGATCTTTCTTGACATTAACAAGCTCCCTCTTACATCGGAGATTTAACATTAGGATTGTAAAGTACCTAAGGATCAAACAACTTGGATAGTTCTAGAAAGTATCTTGTCGCTTCTGTACTACACTGAGTTCTATAACTTACTGCATCACATGCAAGAAGTTCTTCTTTTAGAGTGGTGCATTTTCATACCAAAGCACCTTTTCATTACTCATTTTCATGCTCCAATACCACCTCCAATTCTCAACTCTCGACACAGCATGCTCCACCAATTAGACTATCCACAAGAGCGATAGTTCAAACCCAACCCTGGGTGAACTTCTTTCAAAAAGTAAAAATGGATCGACACTTTTCCACATTCTTTGCAATTATTCCCTGTTAACAAATCAGCTGTTGGTCTACAAAAAAATTTAGAAGACCAAAAGACGTTTCCCTCAATTATACGATTCAGGAAACTTTTCTACATTATTGTTCTATCGATTTACATTAATGCGAGAATGAAAGGGGACGCGATATAACTCCGAACAGTAAGTTTAAACCTGAAAGAGATTAATTCATCATTCTATACATAAAAACAGAATGTTGTTTTTGGTCATATTGCTGTCTCTTAAATTTGATAGACAAATACGCTGATTAATGTCACTAAAGGGGACAACGATAAATATTATCATACATAACTATAAATAATTTAAAAGGAAGTTTCATTAAATCCAAAACCAAGCATAAGACAGCCTATTCAAGAAGGGCTGTCTTTTAGATATTTAAAAGAGCAAATTAAAGCACTTCTTAATCTTATTATTAATTGCTCCTCACTTTCTTATTATAGTCTATTGAGTATAAATATATAATCCACATCACATATAAAATTAGAAATGAATTTACAGTTTCCAAGTTATATTATCTTGCACAATAAAACATGAGAAAAATATTACTTATAACTTTCATACAAGTCCTTTTTGCTTAGCGAAGAAAGAATAGAGCTCTATATACACTTACTCTCCAAAAAATCAAAATTAGAAGACATTGTTTAAATTTTCTCCTATTTCCAGCAAGGGGTTGCACATAAGAATATGCCATCCTCGAAAGATAATATCATATCACTTCTAAAATTAATCATGATCTCATCATAGAGGACCATAGATCATCTATCCTCTGTAGTAGGGAAACCCAACATCTACTCAATGACAACAAAATATTACAAGTCCTAGTATCTTACTTACAGACCATCATCATAAATATTATCAATAAGCGGTTGACAAATTATTTTAATAGGATTTAAAAATCAAATTTAATGTATTATTTACTAAATCAGACACAATTTAATTTTAATGCGATTATACAAATCGCTTTACATTACTTTGAATTTGATTTGATTTCTTGTTAAAAATAATTTAACATTACTATACGGTATAAATTATTTGTGCAAGTGTTGAAAACATATAAGAAATATATCATTAACTAAATTAAGACGATAGGAGAAATAATATTGTCTGTGCCTAATAAACAATCTATGTCAAAACATATCATGTCTTCCTATGCTGTTCATTAAAAAGAACATAATGCATCTCATAGGATACCAGTTATTCTTAAAATTTCAACGCTTTATTCATTGCCGTGCAATTCAGACATTTAATATTTAATATGCATTGGTCAATGAAGAAAGCATGCCAAAAACTCCTCGATCATTTGATAATTTGTTAAACCAAATCTACAGTTTGCTGAAAAATTCGCATGTTTTGCACCAATTTGAAAATTTGTTGATATGACTCTAATTTCCAATGTAACCATTATCAAAATTATTAAATAAACGTCATGGCATCTTTAGTATTGTAAAGAGCGGTTGACTACATGAATTATCTATTGGCTCTTCTTACCTTGTAACCTTTGATTGCTCTAAAGAAGTTGATATGGATATGTTTGGCAACAATTACACTTTATCCACATTTTGTTGGAAACTTATCATAAGAGCTAACAGAGCTACATATTTTCGCTCATTTGGATAGAATTTGCTGGTGCTGTTATATGGGAATTAGCTTAACACTTAAAACAATTAAATCTTAATTATATTTTTGAAATACCATAACATATTTTTCAGTGGACATTTGCGATCCCAACCTCACAAAATGATGTACACAATTGTTAGCTCTTGCACGTTATAGCCTGCAGGCACTGTTGCGGGAATATTGATCACATAAATAGAGCAGGGATGATTTTTTAAATTGACATAGTCCTGACAAATTGCAGGGATTTTTGTAAGTTTGCAGTTTTTATTTTAATTTTACATACATTTTAGAATATTTAATATTTAATTGACATTTTTAAATTTTAAGCCAGACTAGAATTTAGGAAACTTTTTGAATCTAGAAAAAACATTTATATACTTTAAAATTTTGTCGATACATCCTTCCTTATTTATGGGCACAAAAATACTTAAAAGTATCAAGTAACACTCATGTAATGAAGACAAAAAATTGTGTACCAAAAGTAAGATGATTAATAATATTGTAATTTTTTTAAGGTATTAATTGCATTTTTCACACTTTAAAAGGCATTTTTATGAAAGATCTCTTGAGGCTCAAAGTGTGGTGTATTCAGACTTCTAAAAGGTCTACTTCATAAACTCTCTTAAGTCATAAATCAGTGCACCTAAAAGTTCCAATTAATATAACAACATTTCAATTCTCATTCAAAATGCCTTCATTCATAGCCTTCAATCAACCTTAAGATTTGTAATATTATATTATATTTTCATAATAATTTTAAAAAACGTTGTCCGAAAAAATTCAAATTGTTTCCCACTAAATAAACATATGTCATAGTTTTCATTCTTTATATAGACAGATGGCTTCATACTATTAAGAGCATAATCTTTAAAAAAATAAATTAAATACAGTAAGCCTACTGAATGCGATAGAATACTCGTTCCAATTACGCACTTCAACATTATAAATTTATTAAGGAAATTGGAAAACAAAAGTAACTTTATTCTTTCCCTCAATCCATCAAAAACTCTGTCGCACCTGAACTGAGGCAGTATTAGAATTCATTTTTCATATTTAACCTTTTATGAAAATCCAAAAAATGTATCAGGTATTTTGATTAAACAACGACCTCTAAATCACTTTTATTTGCAATACGAAATTTCCTTTAGAAAGGAGTTTTATTATAAAGACATAACTCAGCTCACCAATACCTCAAATGGTAATCTACTTGACCTTCAACTCAGAAATAAAATAAGAAGGATCTAACATTAGTCTACATTATTACGACCAAACAGTATCGACAATTCATCATCAACACCTTTAATGAACAGACTTCTTTCTCAATTATCAGTTATTTACAGCATCTAAATAGGGGCTCTGTTAATTTAATATTTCATTACCAAAATCAGTATACTTTTAAATTAGTAATTTTTGCTTAGAACTTCTTTCTAAAGGAACAGTATTATACAAGAGCTTAAAGCTTGAGCTTCTTCATCAGTTAAGCCCATAATTTTGATTAGGTATATATCACCTTGAGCCTAATAATAAATTTACATATTTGTTAGCATAATTTACACTTACTATACCTAATCATTAATAATTTTCTTAACCAATTAAATGAAATCCAAATTCATGTCAAATAGCAGCTTTTATTAATTTTTCAATAGCTATGAGGCCTAATTCGCAGCACGTGTACTACTTGCTAAACAACACTTAAGTATTCTTGTGCAAAATATTGCAATTCTTAATTGTGATGATTATTATTAACCGATTATCCCTATCACCAATTAACTAACACTATCACTTTTATATAACTGACTACTTTACACACTAGAAATGCTTAAAATCCATTTCAATTTACACAAAATCTCACAGTCTTAAATTTAAATTCAGCCCACGAGAATAATTTATAATATCGATATGTAATACGACCCTATACCATCGAATACATACGTTAACAGTATCACAACTATTCGAACAAAGGCAACTATCGCCGGCATCCACCTAATCTGATACTTCGGATAAATAGTCGATTCTTTCTAAAGAAACAAATAAGTTCCACTCAGGTATATAAATGTAATGAATGAATGTTTACTATGAAATAAACGTAATCAATTTTTCGATTACAAAAAATAAGAAACTTTTCTGAGTCGAAAATTAATTTTTGAAATATAAAATATATTGTTAACTTGCTAAGTTATAAATAATACCCAACTCAACAAAATCAAACATTAAATTCACTGAATTAATTACTTAAAACTTACTTTGAGCAATCATCGGAGTCAACACTTTTACACCATAATAAAAAATCGACAACAAATCACATCATGAACTGACCAAGTTACCGCTGTCAAATACAATATAATACTAAATATACAGACAGCTATCAAGCACAAAACGTGTGGCAACTCTAAACTCTGACTAGGGAACAACAACAGTGCAAATCCCTACCAATTGTAATCATCGCAACCTCGCGCGCCCAACAGAGTGAAAAAATAATAAGCGCCAAGATCTCCCCTCAAAACTCCCTACCACTCGAAAAAAAGAAAAAATCATCCCGATAAACCACCAAAACTGATCACTCAATGGACATAGATTAATACCAAATAGGTAAGCAATTAATAGATATAGGGGTAGTTTCAGAAAATTAATTTTGCTTCCAAATGCGATAGCAATAATCAAAAGCTAACCATTACAGGGAATTTCATTTATGAGAAATAGTTTTATTATTCTTAAATAATATTTTCCCAACATTTAGACTTTAGGTTGGATCTTCAAATATTAGTCTAATTCAAAAGAAAATATAGTACGCAATGCGAGATTCTTCTAGACAAGTGATTTTAGACATTTAAATATAATCGGGAGTAATAAACAAAAACAACCTCTTTTCCGTTTGAAGAACACGAAACGATCTATTTTGGATGGCACAAGAAAAAATTTTAGTATACTTATTCTCCCGCCTAAATCCTTGATTTTTATAATCAAACTATGATTCCACAAAGAGAGTTAAAGCATTTGCGCGTTAGAATCATACATATGCGCACATTTACTGCAATGGTTAAATTACTTACAGAGCAAAACGAAATTGGAAAACACACGTCTATCTACTAAAATAAAGATAATAATTATTTGTTAAAAAATAATTTAAAGTGAATAAAACTAAGCAATATCAATAACAATAACATATGAAGTTTTAATCTATAAATAACACAAATATATATATATATACTAATATATATAAAGAAAATCTATTTTAACAGATGGGGGGGGGCGCAGGCGGGGGGGCGAGAGGGAAGAAAATCCTTCCCCAAACAAAAAAAAACTTTTTTTTGAGGCTGTATACTTTTTTTCCTAAAGAGACCAAGTTTGTTTGTTTGGGCAGTCTCCATTATAATATCTATAGGAGATCATCCTCTTGATTTTCTGTACACAATCCAGAGCAGCGGTGAACACCTCGTCTGGCAGCTCAATATTACATCTTCTAAATCATACAATCAAACAATTATGATAAATCATACAAATAATTATCCGATAAAAATTAATCCCAAGTCACGACATAGCCATATCAACAAAATGACGAAAAAGTAAAGAATATCCATCAGTAGACATTTAATAATCCTTTACTTATAAAAGAAAAAAATAACTTTTACAATTTTTTTCGGATCGTTATTTCTTATATTTTTCTAATGTAAAATAATAGTAACATTAAAACCTTAAAATAGTTCAGAACTTGCTTCAAAATATTTTCTCAAAAAAATATTTTCCCTTATATGTTTGCTAATTCCTTTATTTTGAAAAAATTCTAAATGCCAGAAATCAATTTATGATTGATATTGACTTACTATATATAATAATAATCTCTATAGCGTTGAATGCGGGATGACCAGGTGCCCAAATGAAGATCATCTCGCCTCTTTAGGAGGGGTGATTCGGTTCACTTCCATAAATAAATAATAAGAAAATAACTAGATAAAAAAAACAAGGGAGGAACAGCTCTGGAGAGCTAACATTATTACAGTCTCATGGCTATTTATTTCAGAAGCACCTAAGCATATTTATTTTAGAAGTTTTTTATTTTAAAATATGTATTTATATTTAGGGTATAAAATGTCCTTCAATAGAGATCTCACTTATTCGCAAAAACATGTGAGTTTTTAACTTCGTAATTAGAAATGGAAACGGAAAGATTGTAATGGATCGACTGTTTAAATTATTTTTCAGTGGATACACTCGCCATGATGTTAGCTCTCAAACACTGGCAAAAGTAAATCTTTTGAGCTCCAAGCGAGCTACATGATTGGCAAAAAACGGTGGCCATAATACTTGGGTCCGATCGATCCCGTCGGTGAGATCAAATTGATGGCGTAGGGTGATTAGACCACCATTGTTTTTCGTATTGTTAGCTGTTGATATTCAGGTTGACTCTCACTTGAATTAACGTCATATTTTCAATTTAAATGATAAGGAAAAAAGTAATTTTAATTAAAGTGAAATTTTTCATAATTGAAATCTGAATCGGAAAAAACAGAATCAAAAAAGTGTCAAAATTTTTGGCCGCGAAGAAGGGTATTGAATCAGGACCAACCCTGAATTTGTATGAATTTGTCAACGCTTATGTAATTTATACCCATTATTGAACCAAAATTGCTAATGTCTGTACCTGCAATGAATGAGTGAATAAAGAGGTAGTATGCTAACAACTTAAGTTCAAAGAATTTAAAATATAAAGAAATTGATTTATACGTTAAAAGACGAATATTAAACAGACGAATACGGTCAACCGAGTGCACCCCCTCAAAAATGGTGGTGCTCCGGCTTCACCCTCCACAGGTTAGCTGTCCAAAGCAGTGTTATGTGTAATATGTTTAATAAAACTGTTGGCATTACTAAAATAGCGAAATCTACATTATTATTTTTTTGTGTGCTTAATGGCCTACTATATAGGCCCGTGATTTACAAAAAAAAAAACAAAAAATTACCAAAAAGTGCATATAGAGGAGAGTCGGAGACAGGTCTATACCTAACAGTGGTCCCAAGTCACCCGCCGCGACGCATGTAATAAATACTGATAATATAATAATAAAATTTAATGAATATCTAGCTCATAGTTTGAAATTATACTATAGATGTTTGACCTTCTAAAACAACCAAAATAAAACTATGAACTTAAGAAATTTTTTATAAAAAGAGATATGGCTGAGACCTGCGTGCCTTGACTCCTTGGACCTAGAAATGTTTTAGTGAGTATTTAAAAATACAGTACTCTACAATGAACCAAAGGCAAATACTGCTCCAGAATTACACAACTTTCAAAGAAGAGTCGAAACATGGAGTAGTGCTTTAACTCTAAATATAGAACTTCCTCCCTTTTTAACTACAATCCAGATAATACAAAAGTAAGCACTATTTCACGAAATTTTCCAACTCTAAATTATAATTTTTAATGAAGAAAACAAAAAAATTATCAATCATTTACAGTAAAATTTATACAAGCTTATTGACGGATCTAGTTAAACCAAACTAATTCTGCGCAATACAAGTAGCAAATTGAAATATAAAACGATTAAAAAACTCTAAGCTTAGGCTATGATAATGATAAATATTAAAAACAGGAATTAAATTTGAACAATCTCCTTAGCTACTGAGATAACATGAGATAAGGTTCACAGCCACAGTTATAACTAAAAGGCTTACAATCCCTAATTTCCCAACCAATACACGCGGAGAGTATACACGGAAGAGAACTGTAGACTCTTTGGGTATAATTTCTCCCGGGCCGGCTCTTCTCAAAATGTCTAGCTGTCTCTAGAATTAGGGACCATCGCATAATCAATAACACCAAAACTTTTAAATCACTCTATACACACTGCAGCTAAAAAAGCAACGTTTGTAAGTTATTGAATTATGAAGGATTAAATTTTTTAGAGAAAAATGAAGATCTTAAATTCGGGAACCTTAATATATAATAAAATTTATGCATATTACTTTATGAAATTGTACATTATAGTTAAAGACTTGTAATAATAGCGTTCAATTTAAATTATATGTTATACAACAGGGAAAAAGCTATTTTAGGAATTTTATAGGGTAACATCTTACGACAAAATCTTCCTCATCCTCCAATTCAAATTTAAACGTGTTCTATACTCTTTTTCCGAACACTGTGCGAAATCCTTAGACGAATTTCTTATGAGAGAAAGCATCCCAAATAGTAGCATGAATTGCTAAAGAAAAACTATAGATAACCTTGTTTACCATACTCCTCGTTTTGTACGTCTACCTCCGTTCACAAAGTGTGTCAGTAAAGTCAACATTTACAAAGAAAAAAAAAAACTATTATTTTTTAATATATTTATTTTTTGCACACTCACACACACCACACACACACACGAAACACACATCACACACACATAATAGTGATAATTATATTAAATATATATGTGTATACTTATTACATAAGCTGTTATAATATATATAACAAACTAAATAAATAATAATAGAATATGTAGATAAATAAGACTCAGGATAATATAGTGAATAATATAAAAATTATGAGTAAATATATATATAGATAGTATTATATATGTATAAAATATAAGATATATAAAAATATTATAGATACATATAAATATAAAAAAAAAATAAAATAAAAAAAATTATACGACATAAAATAGAAAAAAGAGTACTAGTAGTATATAAGCTTACTGAATATGATAGTTTAGAATAAATTAAAAACCCGATAATGAATAAACTTATACTAATACTATAAGGCAAATTCTAAGTACTGTTAAAAACCTTATCTTTAAATAATAATATGAAATAATGTAAATACACTTAAAAACAAAGTTTAAATAAATAAAAACAATAGTAGTATAATTTAAGCTTATGATAATTTTTGGTAAAAAAATTTAACCTATGAGCTACAACAGTACAATCTTATATAATAATAAAAAATTCAATAATTAATAATAATAATAAAACTAATAATATTAATAATAAATAATAATAATAAATTAATAATAATAATAATAATAATACATTAATATAAAATAATAAATAATATAATAATAATAATATATAATTAGATAATTATAATAATAATAATAATAACTAACTAATATACTAATAATAATTACATAAATACATAAGTAATATATAATCATATGAAATAATAATAACAGTAAATAATTAGTAATAATACATTCACATATAATGAAATCAAATAGAACCTTTGCACAAATTGCCAAGCAAACTAAACTACACATATATAAATTATGTTCTATTTTTTAAAAATATTAAATGCACAGACAACTCATTTATTTATATAGGGAAAATACTAATATATTTTTTCTCCGGTGCTGTGAAGTAAAAATGTGCCCAAGACTTTTAGGAATACATCTTCCCTGAACATTATGCAAAGAAACATTACTAAACAAACCATAAATTCATATAACTCGTAGTTTCAGTTCCAGTTTGGCATAATTAGAGTGTCATATTTATGTGAGAACCATATATCCAATCACCTTATACAATCAATCATCACCACTGCGCATTAGCCAGATCGCTTAAACATTTATTTTACTGTAATACCGGTTTTGTAAAGAGAAAGTACCTTATATAAACTTAAGGCTCAACTGTTAAATGTTAGTGGATTTTCTGGATGCGGGTACCTACACAGTTATTATATTTGCGCACTAATCTATTCTAAGAGTTGACAGAATAAACATATAAACATATTCTCACCACTTCATCGCGATCAAACACTCTAACGACAAATATGAAAAGCAACAGCAAACTTAAAAACAAATACGGATGGAGACAAAATGAAAACGCAAAAGAAAACCCATCAATAAAACTTTTTCAATAATGTGATTATGTATCTTTACTTAGGGTAGCCTACGAAGTTACACAAACATGATGGCGAATAAACATTGACCTTACAAGCTCAAAGTAGTTAAGAAGTTTTCACAGAAAATTTTAATTTTTCACGGTTGTGAAAAGAAGATAACTCACATAACGTTTCGATGATAATTATATTGTACAAATACTGCACAAAATTAGTTATATACAACAAACCGATCTTCGAAGAAATCGATGCGAAAATGTGAACATAACCTTAATTATCTTAGAAACGCTGCAATAGAACAACTACTACAATAGTATTATTATATGGTAAAACGAGTTCCCTCGATGCCACATACAATATTCATTTTTCATTACGTAGTTTTTGCTCACATACCATATATATAAGATTATATAAATAAATAAAATATATATAGTACTATTATATACATATATATATATATATATTATATATATAAATATATCATATTATATATTATATATATATTATATAAATATTAATATATTTAAGTTTAATAAAATACATAGTATATATATATTATATACAAAATAATACTCTATAATAATAAAAAAATAAATTCAATATATATATATCGAAAAATTAGTTTTTTGATAAATTAAAGATGCGGCTGACTGAGGCTCTTGACGACACCAGACTATTTTTAGTTTTCTGTCTACACTTAAGCATGTACATATAATCATTCAAAATTAGATTAACCGTTATAGAATATATACCTTTAATTTAATATAAATAGTTCTTCGGTTGACGATTCCGAAGATCTTTTTAAAGTTAATTAGTGTTCTACGATTGGAAAGGTCCTTCCCTATAATAACTCTTATTGGAAGAACATAATTTACATTAATAATTATACATTAAATAATAGGATTCAAGTGTATATCGACAGATTTGAAGATTTTAACTATATTACGGATCAGAATTTCCAAAGAGTTTTGATTAAGGTTTCCTCTCATTTTAAAGGATTCGTTAATCCTTACTATTATATTAAGTAAACTTTATACATAAATTAACTATTAACCGTCTTAATAACAAAAGCTGTGATCTCGACATGGCATAAACTTATATGAAAAACTCCGTCAATTCATTCTAATTAACATTAATTAAACGAAAAAGACACTGTTATCACTTTCACTTTTAAGAGTTAACTTAAACGGAGTTGTATTTTCACAATCACAATAAATACACAATACTTATGCTTATACTGACAAAGTATACTAGAGCCCGTAAATTACTTTGACAGAGAATACACAATTATCGTTGCTCTGACTAAGTAACGTAAAAGAAACGGGAAACACTAGCTAGTTCAGAGATAAATGTGAAAATAAATAAAATTTATATACTGTAATATTTCTAACATATTAATGACCGCCAGCTGGGTGTCTTGATTGACTGCGGATGAATATTTTACTTGCTATATTTAAGCACGAAATTTTTACTGCGATTATATTTATACGAGATTAAATTTAATGTATGAAAAATGTACAATTCTGAACTAATTTTCACACACTCGGGCAGAGATTTGCTTACAAAAAAGAAGCAAGTACACCATACCTTCGTGTTACTTATAAGCTGTTTGCTTGAGCTGTTTCCTTTTGATATAAATAAATTTAATATTATTATGTTATATATGGTTAGTTAACAAAAATATATATTTTTTTTTTTTTTTTTACTTAAAACCTTAAATCTACCTTAAAATACCTGAAAACAATCTTACTATTTATTTTACTGCAACATTAATTTATTAGATACAGACTTATTGGATATGCGTATAAACTGCCTCTTTTTCAAGACAGCTTTTCATCATAGGTCTCTTTTGTCGAATTGCATTATACTATTATTTATTATATATTATTATTATTATTATGTATTAATTATTATTATTCATTATTATTATTATTATTTAATTTAAGAAATACCAGGTCTTTGATGTTGTCATCTCGATACAGGTGTTGAGTCCGTACAGGTGTATAATTTGAATTAAACCTATCACCTCCTGTATCTTAATTCGACGGTGGTAAGGTTGCTGATATGAAATGCTCAATCCTAAACTTCACCAGAACCTGTGAGTTTTATTTAATTTTGAATGATCTGTATGTTATAATTATTCGTTTGAACCAATTAGAACACTAAATCACTCTCCTAAATTTCCAAAATGGGCAGTGCGTTTATTGATGTCCTCTTATTAGTCACCACATACACCTATATTTTAACTTTATTTCCCAAATACCTGATCTATGGCTTCTGCAGATAGAAGCCGCTTTAGACTTAGGAGATACTGTCCTCATGCTCACAAAACACTAGACACCTCGTTCATAGAGATTCATTTATGTTCTTCATGAGTGAAATCTAAGTTACCTCCTATGTCTGGGTGCAACTGCCATGCTGAATATTTCGATATCGAATAATTACTGTTATAAATATTAAAAATTACTAAATTAAAACATTACTTTCAACAAAAACAACTTGGCGTATTCGCCTCCACTAAGACGGGTAAGGTTTCCATAAATCATATACGTAGGTCTGTAATTGATAGCATTTTTTATGCTAAGACAGAGTAGTTAGAAGCCTCAAAATAGTCACACTTATCTTACCTCCCAGACAGCTTATATTTACAGACACGTATTTCATCTACTGTTTACTATAACACTTTCCCAATGGACTACCTTGCATGGAACAAAAAGCGTTAATTCTTTTTTACACATGGTTTCGATCTGCATTATTCTCAAAACTCTCCTTCGAAAGCACATTAGATATTCCAAAAGCAGAAACTCTTGCTCATCTATACTGCACCCTTACTCACAAATTAAAGCATTGCTCACTATAGAAATAGTACGAACTGTATACTAAAATTTGTTCACAAAACCTTTTGAAAGATTAACAGAAAGTCAAGAGGATGTTGCATAGAGGTACTAGTTCTAAGTGTTACAGCTCCTGATGTTGTAGCAACGTGTAACAATTAACAGAGTGATAACATTTCGTCATAAACTTGAGCGTGTTGTCTTTTGAATCAATATCTATATGAGAGAGTTGAAATCAAACTCTGTTGTTTGATAGAGGTTTTATGAGATGCATGTAGTGTTCTATGGTATGATCTGTTATAAGAATAAGCTACCTGTAAAAAAGAGCATTGTACTTCTTGAATGTAATGCATTCCAATAATACAGATCTTTAGCCTGACGCTCTCTAACCCTTAGGTATCTCACAGATCACTTGATATTCTGAAATATGTTTAAGAGTAGTATCAATGCCAAGGTGCTTTGAACTTTGCTGCTGTCGATATTTACATAGATGAGCAGAATGTAAAGTGCAGCTCTATGATTTACTTCACAAATTATATATTGGAAATTAAGACTTGTTATAGTGCTAATATATAGAAGAGCTCTCTTATTAATGCCTGCCGCTAGTTAGCTCTCGTTAAAAATAAGCCTTTTTCCAACAATAGGATAAAAATGACTTGTGGTAATAATAATATAAAAAGAATTTCTGTAGTATTTTACCATTAACTTTACTTTTGAAACCTTTTTTATCTAGACTCCAAATCAAAATTAATTTATTTTTCTTTACCGAAAAGAATTGAAGATTGATCTTCTAATTTTAATACCATCTAACAATTTCACACTTAGGACTTCCTAATCTATATTACTTTTAATTTTTGAGATATTCTGCGTTTTAATTACGTATTAATGAATCTAAGACCTTTCAGAACCGGATTAGCTTTCAATTAAATATTTAAGTTTATAACTTCAATTGCTATTAATTGAAGTTAAAAATAATTTCTACCCAAATACATAGCTAGCCTATTGTAGTCGTGTAACTATAGTTTATGATCGAAGACATTATTAAGATTCTTTTGTATGATACACTCAACATAGGATACTTGTGCCAATTGTCTAAATCAATTAAGTTAACTCATAAATATATATAAGAGCAAATTATTCTTTGTATTTTTAAAAGTTAAACCCCTATGTTTAAAAATCACCAGGATTTTCTGTTGTATTCACATATTTATTGGCTTACATTTACTTGTACTTCTTTGTGAGTGGGATAGTCGGTACTCTATCCATTTTCATGTTATTCTATTTCTTTAAAACTGTAGAATTTTTACTTTGGTTGTCTGGTCGGTGCACTTAATAAACAGCTGCAAAACCTACTTGTAGAAATCCACTAAGCGAGTGATTAATGAATTCAAAATATAAATATATCATAGTAAGCTTCCAGAAATATATAGGTGAAGATTCAAGGCCCAAAGATAACACCCCTCAAGCTCCCAGGAAGAAGACATTAACTCTAGGATCCTATTGAGGAACTGCAAATTGACGCTTATATAAATAATTTCCAACACAATACACGTCAGCATCACTCATGAATTAATAGCCACACTCACAATGTAGTGTACCATTTAATCTAATCACTCACACACCACTCTTAGTATATATGTCACAAAAAAGATAGTAAGCCTATCATTTATGTTTCAGTGAAACAAAGAACACACTATCTAAGAGATATTTATTGACAAAACTCTATACCTCTCGTATCTCCGCAACATTGCGCAGTTACGTATACCACTCTTTGTATAGATATATTTTCAGGACACAGTCTTATATTCTTTAACCCACACATTTAGATTATATCAGTCAACCACACTGCATGTTCCTCTGATCATACAATTTGTTAACCCCTACAATCAATAGGAAGTTGCAAAAGTCTAAAGAGATAGAAAAAGCTTGAGAAAGCATAAATAATCTATCATGTCTATACACAAATTAGAACGCATTAAGATAGATAATAATAGAGTTTCACCAGACTATTCTTAAACTTTAATTAGATAAATGCATAAAACACAATAAATTATAAAACCAAACAGTCAGATATCACCACACATATGAAAACAGTATAACACTCACATCTTCTTCAGTATACAACTAGAATGCTCACTCTACTATAAGGAAGTTTTTCTTTCTTCCAAACTTATAACACGCAAAAAAGGTCACACTTGATGGCAATTCCAGACAACGATTTCTCACCAAGAATTTGAGAAACCACCTATCTTCCATTCGTATTCTCATATACTTGATGAACTATTTATACACCTATACTTTATCTACCTAGCTTTCTGTTTGACATTGCTCTGTAAATAATATAGATCTATGCCAATAAGAGTGCACTAGAGTGAAAATATGTTCAGTTAAATCTATATACGTGTTGATTACAAATACTTAGAAAGCATTGTGTCTTCATTTAAGTACTAATGCAGTTATAAAATGTAGGGTAAGATTGTATAAACCCAATAATAATTATAGGGTATCTATAAGCTACCAGATGAGTCAGGCAATTATATTAATACTCACAAGATAACACAGCTTACTCACTCTCCCTTCACTCTTTTAACCTAAATCACTCTAACAGAACGCTGACTTTCTAACATCGCTCGCCATCATCCAACGCTCAGTTCTAGCGACTTCGTCTGATACCACAGTAGTAGCTACTATACAAAAGAGAGAGATTTATACATGCAGTATGAGTCACTCAAACCACTTGAAAGATATATGACTATATCAAACATGTAGTATGTGAAAGTGATTTTTATTAACGTTAATAGCTGTAACATATTTAAGAAATTGGTTCTTTTATCTTTAGTTTGTGCGTTACTTGTTCTGTTTGCACTTATATGTGTAATGTGGGATTAGTCTCGGCAATGAGGTAGCAATGAATTTGTGATTGCCTAAATTCTGGAAGCATCCATTAAAACTAATATATTTATCCTTCTCAACACCTTAGCTGAAGATTCTAAAATAATTCAAATTACTATGTATTACTATTAAAATTCATTTATCAGTTAATTTATTAAACACTCTATTAGCTTTTAAAAGATATTTTAAAATTATAGAAATAATTATATTTGATGTCTTAAATTCGTTACCAAGCTATATGGTTATAATTATAATTGTGTGTTCATGTCTTTGAAAATCAATATTCTGACTTAAATAATTTAGAAGACTAGAGATTTATCGTACCGAAGTGCTCCTCAGACTCCTGCGTCTTGCTAGTGAACTAAGATTCCTCTGGCTAGGAGAAGGGATATCTATTCGCAATACCATTACAATATCTGAATCCAGATCACACACTTCATGGTATTGACATAACCTCTTTGGCCGTTCGATTTCTACATACAAAACATTCACTTGCTTATAAGCTTCTGTCTATTACAATTCAGAATCAATTATATGACATTGCCTACTTCAGGCAGTTTAGATTTGGTTCAAATGTATCCTCGACTGAGTGTGATGAAAGAATTTATTCTACACTTTTTTGACCTTTTTTTCTTGCCTTTATATAAAGTGAGTAGGACAGAAATGTTTTCTTCTACCTTAAAAAATTATACTAGCCTTTTGAATTAAGTTTGATTTGATTGCCAATAGTATGACAATGTATCTTCACCTTCTGGAAAAGGTCTACATCTATAAGGAGGTTGAAACATGCTATTAATTTCCGGTATACCAATGTAAAATACAGGTCTACTTTTAAATTGACTATTGACATAGTGAGATCATTAAGAACTTTACGTATTCTGAGCATCACACTATATAAACCATTACTTGGATATTATTTCTCAATCATCATATATATATATATCTATATTATAGTATTTTATTCAGTCATAAATTCAGAAAAAGAATGAAAATCTTCTATTTTGTATAACATATCTGGACTCGCATCTTTCTCTATCTTCTCTCGTCTTCGTT
>JABUQX010050282.1:0-15000 GCA_015478945.1 Trachelipus rathkii
TACTTAACTATAGGCATGTAAAATTTACAAACTACAGAAGATTTCGAATGTTTTCTTTTAAACCCCTTTAATTATATATTACTTATATATATATATATATTATATATTATATTTTTATATTATATATATATATATATTCTATATATATTATTATATATATATATATAATATATTATAAATACATATATATATATTGTCGTGAGTTTAAAAATAAATTATTATTATTAATAATGATAATGGTAATTATGATGGTGATGATGATGACTTAAAATAATAAGAAAGGTAAATAGGATCGAGAATTTGTGAAAAGTTTTTATTTTATACCTTTGTATTAAGCTTTGTTTTTATTTTTTATATTATAAATTTATATTTAAAAAAAACGTTGTTTCCAATTACTAAAGCCGAGTTATTTTTTGGAAATGTTTTTTTCCACTCACTCAGTAATAAAAAAAAAACCCTAACGACATTTTATTTGAGAAGTAAAAATTTTTTCTTCTGTCTGCTAAATTTTTATTTATATTAAATATTTTCACTTTCCTCAAAGGATCGAAAAAATATTTAAATTTTTTTCTTCTTTTTTTTTGTAATTTTTGTTTTTTGAAAGTTATAATAACGAAAAAAAAGTATAAACTTTTACTTTTATTATTATGGAATTTTCTTAACTACTTTCTTAAGATAAATACTATACGCATGTACAGTAAACTTTTAATATTTAAAACTCATAATAAAAATAACGCACAAATATTTGTCTTTAAGTATGATAATAACGAGTATATTTGAATAAGAATATAATATAAAGAAATGAAGCTAATTAAAATTTAGAAACATTCTTCTTTCATTTCTTTTTTCATTTCCTTTTTTTTCATTTCTTTGTCTTTCTTTCATTCTATTTTTGACTATTCATTTCTTCATTAATAATATTTTATTCTGAAAAAGAAAGGATTTTTGTTCTAACAAAATATTGCATGTCAGTTTTTAGAAATCTACGGTGCTATCAGTTTCTATTTCACATACGCGATATATATTATATATTATATATATTTATATATATATATATATAATATATATATATATATATATATTATTATATATATATATATACTATTATATATATATATATATATATATATATTTTATATTTCACGTATAATATATATATATATATATGAGTATACTTATATATATATCATATATATAATCAATAATATATATATTAATATGTTTGTGAACCATTTTGACCCTGGTTCAAATAAATTTCTTGTTCGACATATCGGTTAATATATATATATATATATTATATAATATAATATATTAATGTATCATATTCATATCTCAAATATAAATATTATTAAGTGGGGTGACTATCGGACTAGTACATTTAATTTATATATGTATATTATATTATAATATTATATATATATATATATATATATATTTAATTATATATATATTATATTTGATATAGTATATATATACTACTATGATAGTGGTGGGTCCTGTACATATACTACTAATAATATATTATAATTAAATATATAATATTATATATATTATATTTAAATATATAATGAACATTAGGGTAATAAATATTTTTTTTTCTTATCGGTCCTTGATACAGGAAGGTTCTACTCTTATTTTTATTTTTATTTATTTTATTTATTATAATTATTAATTATTAACTTATTATTATCTTATTATTCGCAAACAGCTTGTTAATTATTTGCCCTGAAACTGAGCTTTCTCACAATCTCAATTTTGCTTTACCAAAAACCCGGAAACACAGAAGATACCTTATTTTATGCTCTTCCTTACTATTAAACGTTATACAAACATAACAAAAAACACCATGTGTTACTATATACTATTCAGATTTCACGAAAACATTTAATGTAGCACTCCACCGCAACCCTACTTCCTACAGAAATGATTAGAGGATCTTTGGTATCCTCAATCATTCCCCTTAATGGTTCCCAGTTCGTGCATTCATCTGACCTGGACACGATATGTTCGTTTAGGAGACTCATCCTCCTCCCAAGCTCCAATTTTCCAAAGGGTGCCTCAGAGTTCTATTTTGGGACCGCTATTCTTTAATTATATATATATATATATATATATATATATATATATACTATATATTATATATATCTATATATTATATTTCATATCTATCATAATGATAATTAGTATAGGGTACTATTATTATATATCTATATACTATCAGAACACCTGTGGATAAAGTCACACTTAACTGCAAAGTAAACAGTTAATTTAAAGGCAATTACGTGGGTGAAAACAAACAGACTCCCTAAACCTATAAAAAATCGAACTATCTACATAATACAAACTTTCGAAACAAATTCTATTCAATCTAAATGCTAACGGCAGCAAAAAGATGCGTAAATTCATAAAATAGATCATCCTCATACTAAGTTATTAGGTGTTATCTTTGATGACAAGCTCTCTTTCAAAGAACACATAAATAGTCTTATTTGCAACCTATCCTATGAAAACTATGCATTTCTTATGATAAGATACTTTGTTCTATAATATATTTTCAAAAGTCTCTTTACTATAAGTCTTGTTTATTCCCCACCTACTCTACTGTCTGTCAATAGGGTGCTGTGCAAGTGAATACTTGCTACAACCACTAAATATAATGCAGAAAAAAAATAATACTTTTAATATCAGGATCTCGAGACAAACAAAAAAAAACTATTATGAACACACAACCCCACTATTCAAAAATTTGTCCATGCTAAAACCACACGATATCTACATCCTTAGACTAAGTATTTACATATGTAAAGCATAAATGGAACTGCAAATAAACTTTTGTCTAACATGATTATGCCAAGAATCAAACTGACGAGGAAAACTCACATCTCCGTAGCACAAATCTCCAATATACCCTCCCTAAAAACAAAGCAAAAATCATCACACTAACAAATCTTAAAGCAATCTCTTATAAGGCACCGATGAATATAAATTATTTTCTAAAAATCGTTCAGGAGTCACCGTCCCTCGTCGGGTCTTTGTATGATAACATCAAAAACTTCTTACTTTCAAAATCACTCAATAGGGCACATTCTTAAGTCTGAAATTTTTTAAATTTGTATTTCAACAAAAAAAAGAAAAAAAGGTAATAATTACATATAACTTGTTAATGTTGTTATCAAAAATTTTCCCATTATTAAAAACGATATTGCTCATGATGAGTTAATGTTATGAATATTAATACTGCAATATTATTTTTATTAATCCTCTTGTTGAAATACTTAGTTATTAATAATATTGTTACAACTAATATTGTTATCATCGTCATCATCATCATAATCTTCAGTATTATCATCGTCATTATTATTATTATTATTATTATTATTATTATTATTATTATTATTATTATTATTATTATTATTATTATTATTATTATTATTATTATTATTATTATTTTTATTATTTTATTATTAAATAATTTCTAATTATATTATTAATTTAAGTATTAGTATATTATGGTTATTGTTGAATATTTGTTAATGGTATTATTATTAGCTAAATTATTATTATTATTATTATTATTATTATTATTTTTATTAATTATTATTATTATTATTATTATTATTATTATTATTATTATTTATTATTATTATATTATTTTATATATTTTTTATTTGTCTTTGTTTTTGTTCATTAAATATTATATTAAATTATTATTATTATTATTATTATTATTATTATTATTATTATTATTATTATTATTATTATTATTATTATTATTATTATTATTATTATTATTACTCGTTTCCGCGCTTCCTCTGACAAAAAAAATAAAATATAATACACTATTATTTATTAGTAATGTGTTTTATTACGTATTATGTCTCGTTTATATTATATTATTAATTATTATTATTATTATTATTATTATTATTATTATTATTAAAAGTATACACATCATTATTATTATTATTAATTATTATTATTATTATTATTATTATTTTATTATTATTTATTATTGTAAATATTGTTATTGCTATTATTATATTTATTTATGGTGCCCTTCGCCTTTAGGTAGTTTGTTATTTTTGTTGTATGTTAATTGTCTGTTTATGAAACTTTTTTGTGTTTGATTATTTTTTATAGTTTTCAGTTAGTTTGTAGTGTTTTTCGTATGTTTTGGATCTAGTTGAGTTCGTTATTTTTTATTTGTTTTTTTTTGTTGTGGTTGTTTGGATTTTTGTTAATTTCTAACATTTTGTTGATTTTATTTATTTATGTTTGACTGTGTATTGTATATTTCCTCTTTATGTCTTTGAATTATTTTTATTTTATTAGGATGTTATTTTTTATTTTTTTATTTATTTTTATTGATTATTTTACTATGTTGATTTCTATTACTTTTGATTTTATGTTTTTTAGGGATTAGGGTCATTGATAGCTTTTTGTTCATTCTCTGTTTGTGTTTGAATTTTATTTGTTATATTATCTTGTGTTTTATGTTTTGTTATGTTATTTATTTATTTTATTTTATGGTTGATATTTTTTTATAGTTTAGTATTTATTTTTTTTTTTTTTTGATTTTTTTTTATTTTTTTTTGTTTGTTTAGTTTATATTAGTTTTGTTTTTTTTTTGTTTTGTTAATTCGAATTTGGTGTCCTTTGTAAATTCATTATTTAGTTTTGTTGCTTTATTATTATTTATTCGACTCTTGCACCAATAGGATTACAATTATTCACTATATTACTTTAGTTTTGTCTCCTATTATTTTTCATCTCAATTTCTCTCTAATCTTGCCATGGAAAAATAGCTTAAGAATTCTAATGCCTTAATTTAAGCTTATAATATCTAGATTATAATTAATAGGCCATTATTAGGCTTATTCTTATTAAAAATAAACTAGAGAAATAGTCGAAAAATTTTTAAACAAACAAAAAGTTTTTCTAAAGTAACGTAAAGTAGCTTCACCTGATAATTTATGTAAAATAATACTAATAAATTTTACATTTATCACTCATCTAATAACTGATTTTTCACCCATTAAATAACTTTATATATATATAATAAACTTATCTTTTTTATTATCCTTGTCATATATATATTTAAAATCTAAATACTGTATAATATAATATATATATGTATCGCGGCTGAGGCAGTACATTTTTTATGGTGTAGGAGTATTAGATCTAATAATATATACTATATATATATATATATTAGATATAATATTATATATTAATTATTAATTATCTATTATTTATATATTAATATTATATTTAATATATATAATATATAATTAATATATATATTATTAAAATATATATATAATATATTAATTATATATATTAATATATATAATATAATATATATTATATATATATATTCATATTAATATACTAATATATATAATATATATATATAATAATAAATATATTCAATATATATTATTATATATATATATATATTAATTATATATATATATATATATATATATATATATATATATATATATATATATATATATATATATACTATAATTATATATTAATATAATATAAATAATTAAATTTAGTATATATTATAATATTATATATATAATATATAAAATAAATTATATTATTATTTACTTATACTTTTATAGGATTTTTGTATTTATTTATTACTACATTTATTTATTATAATTATTATTATGGAAAGAAAATTCATCCATTGTTAAAGATATATATTTCAGTAATTCTAAACTAAAGTAAACGCACATAATATATATATATCATTGTGATAATATATAATATATATTAAATATATAAGTATATATATAATTAATTTCCTATATATTATTTAAATATATAATATATATATATATATAATATATATATATAATATTATATACTATATAATCTAATATAATATACTAATATATTATATTATATAATTATAATATGCTATATATACTATACTACTTTAGGATAGACTAACAACTGTGCAGCTACTTAGCTTCCTTAAATATGTCACTTCTTACCCTAACATAATAATTAATTGAATGAAGCATCTTTGTTTAATGAAGTCGGTTCATATCAATAGTATACCCATATACTAGTGAAAAATTTATAATACAGATAGAAATAAATTTATTTACTATGAATTATTAACATATGCCTACCTAATACACACTTCGACTAAACTTTCAAATTTAAATCCTAAGTTTTCAGTGTGCACCTTCACAAATTTATTGAACTCATAAACAGCACTTGTATATTGATCCATCAATCGAATTGGAACCTTTTTATGGGAATCCATTGTATGTGCACTATAACACAACAACTGAAAGACTACTTCGCGCAATATAACCAATATTAAATCATCAACTAAGGAAAACTCTGAACAAGCCGCCGATTCATATTATTCAATTCATATATTTTGTATAATGTAACGTATATTTCATATATAATATTCTACATTGTTTCGGAAGCATGTGCTACCTATACCTCAATTACATGTCTTCGTACTAAATATAGATCACGTCAGTACACTGAAGAAGAAATATAACTGATCTAATCTTATGTTTATTGGTTTAATCCTAGAAAAGTCATTAGTCGATAACACAATAAATTTTACTCATATATTCGTGAATGAATTAGTATTTAGAAAAAGGAAATCACGAATCCCGCTCATATCCATATTATCAGATGTCACTTGAGATCTTGAGCTGGTAGATGAAACGTCGTCGCGTATTATGACACCATCAGTTATACTCCGCGTCATATGCTCACATTTGTCTTTGCTCGGGAGCACAAAGTGAACCTTTTGAACTCTTTACTGGGAAGAAAATACTCACAGATAAACATAAAAAAGAGTTCCTTTTCCAAACCAAAAATCAGACTTTTACACAAGATCTATCAGATTGTTCTGCCAATTAATAATGTTCCGTTTGAGGGATTTATCATGAAGCCAATATAAGTATTTTTCGTGAACGTCGGTCATATGAATATCTGAACATCTACGAATCATTACCATTTATATCACTTAAACTAACAACTTATTGGATAGCGACCTTCTGCTTTTCTATCTGCCTAAATAATAAATGAAAAATATTAAATAGAGTTACAGTAATAAAATTTTATCTGGTACTTTTATACATAATTTGGTTAATTCTAGTTACTTTTGTATTTATAAAAAAGAAAAAAATTAAAGTAATTATATATCGATCCAACAAACGTAGAAAACGTAACAGATGTAATTCAATGTAGTAACCTTTCACCTCTTTATTTGCTTCACACTGATCAACCTAATATAGTATATAATATATCATTTAGTGACATATTTATAATTGGGTATATCTCAAAAACTACCTAAATAGAGATTTTATAGTTATTTTACATAAAATAAATAAATCCAATTACATACGATTTATATGAAATTTATAGGGATCATTATGTAGATGATTTGCCAATGTTATTTTAGTGAAAATCATTAACTCAATAACTTGAGTTTATAAAAGTATACATATATCGTCAAGCTCTATTGATTAACAAAAAATTGGGTCAAATGTACAGGAAAAAATTAATAATATACAAAACATATGGCAAGTGCATTTACCAAGCTGAACCAGAGTGCCTTCAATGTGAGAAAGTTTATCTCAAAAACTCAAATCTACATATGAAATTTTTATCTATGAATCACAAGACATATCAAATATAGTACAGGTAATTACAAAAATATTGGCCTATACTAAACGAAATTCATCTTTAGATAAAATATAATTTTTAACTATGAGTATTTCAGAACATCTTCATCCTTTCAATACATGGGATTTTAAATTGTATGTAAGCATGCATTACTGGCAGAAATTCTAACCAAATCATCAAATTTAGTACTTATAGACATTATCTTATTACTCAAGTATATACTATAATATATCATTATATAGAACACAAATATAAATCACTCACCTATTTATTATTTTATTAAATATTATTTAGTTTGTTATTTAACTATTTGGCTTAGTCAAAACTAATTATATATAAATATTTTTAATACTTCAAAAACCTTATAAAAGAACATAAAATTGTGAGGTATTACATTTTATCATAAAAGATAGTAGTATAAATAATGCTCTAAAATGATACTCACATATGTACTATATTTTAGAATACGATTCATCAAATAATACATTTGGGACAATAATCATACTAATAAAACCCGTATCTATAAATTATCTTTTACGAAGCATAAAATCAATTCTTTTTTCAAAAAGCCCTTCACACTCTCCAGCTAGCAAATCACACAAAACTTACATCTTCTGTCACACACCGTCATCTCTAATACAACTGGAGGTGACAAGTGTCGACTTACACCACTTGTGTATTGCCCAGGATTACAGTACAAAAATTTACACAAATATTAAAATATTTAAAAAGCTAGTAAAAATACAGTAGGTGAAGCCACACATAAAGGAACACAAGAAAGGTCAGTTGTCACCAGCACACCAATTTTTTTAGCCATTCAGCAATCGCATTATGTTTATGTAATATATAGCTTATATACTAAATTATTTAGTATTGAGCTTAAATTACGTCAGGCAGATCAGAAAAATCCACACTAGAGTACTTTAACAGAGACCTGAGTATTGACCCATCGAGCTATTGACGACTATCGTCATGTGGGAGGTTATATATACCTTGACGCCCTAGAGGTGGGCTTATCACAAACCATAACTGCCTCCCAAAATACCTCCAGAGCATTTCACACTTCACTACTATCGGTGAACCTTTATTCTTCTCACCTCTGAGCCATAATCACTCAGCATTATGCTCTCCATTCAAGTCAATTCCTTATATTCTGAGAACTCACTCTACACTATTTTATCTTCGGTACTCCGATATCTCAAGTCGATTTACCAAATACACACTAGCACATAACAGCTTTATTATTATAATCCCGGTCTTACAACCGAGAGAGACCAAACGCGGCCGTACCATCCTCGGTGATTCCCACATAAAAAATATTTCTTACCACTCATAGGTGAGACCAAACCATCAATGGGGGGAATGACTATTCATACGTTGTTTATTCTTTCTATTTTTTATTTCTTCTTTATTTTACGACCCCCTACCGGGGTGCTCAAACACCGCCCATAACAATCCAGAAATAAGGTATTTCGATTTATTCCTCATTTTATATTATTCATTGATTAAATATCGAGTTCTAACAACACCGGGGCAATGTCACGCGGAGCGTACTCACGCTGGATGCTCGGGTACGAGTGGCTGAGACACAAGAGAGGTTGGTGACACTTTTTTTAACCTCTCACATACTATATTTCAGCACAAGGGGAGTCGGTGCCGACACTAGTAAATCACCACTATGAATCAGCACCGAGGCTAACACATACCCTCATGTAAGACCTAGGGCACTCAAGACTTAGTCCTTTACATCCAACCACGAATTTAATTGCACACAACACACCATTTCGCTGCAGAATATGAGCAACTTTCCCGGAGCTGAGCAGCTTCGCGAACGACACTCAATCCTCTCGAGGTGGGGGGGAACATTAGCTCCTTTTCATTCACCATATCACCGTCACTGAATTTCTCACTTGGAAAATATGGTGAGGACCCGACACATGACTTTCTCAGCGTGCACACTTCCCTGCACCTCCTAAGAGTGAACGTATATCCACCTACCGGTATGCAGTACAGTGTAACCTCAAACAAATCAACACACACACAACCATAACTATAACACCATATAACACTTTCTATTTATTTATATTTTTTTAACTGATAGCTATATCGAAAACACCACACGCGTTCTAAATATTTCTTACTCACTACATATTATACCCAAATTTCTCTACTAAGTCCTCTCAAACTCCTTATTCAATCTACACAAGTTTATTGTTTTCTTCATTTACAAACACAAATATCTCATCTACAAGATAATATGTATTAGAGACCACCCTCAAGCTGACTTTTCCACGCTATAAAACACCGATATTTCATTTTTCGGTGCTGTGCCTATTATAGTACTTTATGCAGATTATGAATTTTTTTTTTTCCGACCGTAAAACGTCTATTATGTATCATAGAGGCTACCTGTGAAATTTTTTTGAATCCGAGCTCCGTTCCGTGTGGGCGTTAAATTCAATCTGACCATCATAATATATATATATATTATATATATATATATATGATATATATATAATATATATAATAATATATATATATATAATATATATATATATAATATATATATATATATATAGGTACGCAACTAAATTCGATCAAAATCGGTGATAGACTACATGATAGTCTCCGATAAAAGGATGTTAAGAATGTAAAGGTGATCCCGGGAGTGTCCTTGGATGCGGAACCAATAGACTGGTGGTGTGCGGACATGAAAAGATAAGCAGGGGAGGAGGATGACAATCAGCGAAGAGGGCAGGACAGAGTGGAGAAGTTGGAAGAAAAAGAAACGAGACGAAATTATGAACAGGTAATGCAGGAAACCCTAAGGAATGGAGAAGAAAACGAAGACTTGCAGGATGTCATCAGGAAAGTGGCAGAGAAAACTCTTGGTAAAAGATGGGTAGGAGGTACTAGGAAGAGACATACACCCTGGTGGAACGAAGAAGTGAAAAAGTGAAAAAAAACGCAATTAGGTAAAAACAGGGGAAATGAGAAAGTGGCTGAAAGGAAGAACAGCGGCAGCAAGGGAGGAATATGTACAGGCCAGGAATGAGGCAGAGAGAATAAGAGGAGGGCAAAAACAGATGGAGGACGGAGAGAATGCAGGCGAATAACGAGAGCTGTGGCGAAGGAAGAAAAAAGCTATTTAAGATGGGAAGGCGTATAGAAAACCAAAAACCGTAACTAGAAATATAAAAGAATAGAAACGGAGAAGATCTTGTGAGACCGGAAGAAAGAAATAATAGATGGACTGAATACTATGACGATCTGCTAAATGTAGAATACAGAAAACAAGAGGAAGCTGTAAATCAGACGAGGGAGGAGGAAGAGGAAGGAGGAAGGCCGGAGAGATAACGGTAAAGAAGTAATGACAGGAGGCTATAAAAAGGCAATGAATGAAGGGTAAAGCCCGAGGAGAGGATGGAGTGGCTGTGGAGTTGTTGTGGTGGAGGGCGGAGAGGAGCTGAGAGGGAGAATCATCATTTTGGAACAAATGTTGGAGAGAGGGAAAGGTCCCGGAAAGGTGGGCAAAGCAATAATATACGGGATATATCAAGGTAAACGAGAATCAGGATAGCTGTAACTAATTATAAGGCATTTCACTGATGGACCAACTGCGAAAATACGAAAGAATATTGGAGAGGAGGATGAGAGAAAAGGTAGAGCCGAGACTCGGAGAAGAACAGTTCGGGTATAGAAGAGGAAGAGGAACGACGGACCTCTTTTTCACAGAGAATGGTCTCGGAGAAGATGCTGGAATATGGCAAGACATTCTTTGTAGCCTTCATCGATCTGCAAAAGGCATTAGATTCGGTGCCAAGGAAAAAGCTCTTGGCGAGAGCTATGGAAGAGGAATGTGGATGAGTGTGGATTAAAGCAAAGGCAATAGAAAGTAATGTACTGAGATAATGCAGTGTAATGTTAGAACTGAGGTGCAGAACGATAGAGTGTCTCTTTGAGGTCGAACAAACCATCACTACACCTCGTAATAGTGCATTGATCATAATAACCATATTCACTTCACTCACACAGCTTGGATTAATTGAGTAAATCGGTTTCAGAACGGGTAGAACAAGTGAAAGTGAGACATCCACGCCGGGTATCTCAAGCACCGCTATGTGAGAGAGTACGAGACACTAATTACACACGTGAGACACAAAATGCGCATCACTATCTGTATGCGTTATCTCAGGCAGTCGAGCGAAAGCGTAGTGCGAGCATACGAATTATCGATATTTGAGGTGATCTCCATTTCAGAATAAGCTGTATTAGCGTACCCAACAACGATAGATAGACTAACACAATATGCATAGAACTTCTCTGAATTGGAGAACATATTGACATAACATATGGATGCAATCTTTTGTGCAACCATATTCCATAACATCCTAAAAGTACCAATAGGCGTAATTTCATTCGTACCTCGTGCACTCAGATATGATGTGCGAGAGAATCGATAGTTGTATATCGAATGTCCAGATTTGATCACACGATGCAAGGCGGCACACATAACACCTCTTACACCAACTTTGCACATCCTTGTTTCTCTAGGATTCCTCAATATCAGATATCTCAGACAAAGAGTCAGGTACGAGTAGCGCACTCATATTACGAGCACAAAGAATAGCACAGTAGACATATATGCATCCCTCCAGATCAGCACTGACATTAAGAGCAATTACTAGGTTTATAAACGTCCAAGTATATATTTTATCAGCTCTACCTATCACACCACGCGTATTACAGTAGCATTTCATCCCTAATAGCCTGGTCAGGCTATAATTAGCATATGAGAATCTGCATTCTTTTCTTAAATTACACTAGGAAATACCTTATACCCTCCGACTATCACACTGCTTAGCGTTATACTCAGATCGTGTTCCCAGATAGTCCGGCACATACATTGAACAAACCCATCATATCGGACGCAATGAATAGTTAAGGAGAGTAGAATACAAAATTACTAGTGCAGTGAGATGAGGGTATTATAGATACTATATGATTATGGAAGAGTAATGAGAGACGAACCGTATAATAATATATAAGGAATATGGAAGTTAAATATAGATAAGCTAAAAGATATATGAGGATGAAAGAAGTATGATACTCGATAGATGGATGTGGGGAGATTTGAGATGGTGGGGCGACATTCATGTAACATGATGCACCAAATATCACAAGCATGCCGAAAAGTATAGAATGGGAAGGATAACTCATATAAATAATATAAAGGGGCAGAATAGAATCAAGGGGAAAGACAGCCGAAGAAATATGAATGGCGGAGAGAGTCGGTGGAGGACTAACTAGGAGTTAATGTAGGTTCAGCTGGAGCAAGAATCATTCAATAGATATGCATCATATGGATATTATAAGAAACACCTTCAATCAGATGTAGTCTAATCTGAGGATGTTAAGAGAACACCTTCAACAATATCCTCTTCCTCAAATCGATAAGGGGAACACCATCACGTTGTGCGCAGATGTGAAGTGTAAATGAAAGCAAAGAAGGTAGGATAGAGACACAACATAGGAAACTAAATAGTGATTAGAGAGTTTAGATATATTTAGGATATATAATAATGTTTGGGACACATAAAGTAGTATACAGGATGATTGACGAAGTGTAGTAACACAGTTGTAGTAAAATCCAGGAAGTGGCGGTGCAATTTAAATATCCTATTGTGAGTGGATATGTAAAGAGATACTAAGTCTTGAAGTGCCCATAGGGTTCATTATGTTGAGGGAGTTAAATGTATGTATTTACTTGTGTTAATGTATAGCAGTGAGTAACTATGGTCTGGAATAAGAGAAATATATAATCATTCAAGATATACTTAAATATGTATGATTCAGCATGGATCATAATATTATGAAAGGGTAAAATACTGTGGGTAGATAAAATTGAATAAAAATGAGGAATAGAACGATATTTATACAGAGTTGTTAATGAGTGTGAAAAAAAGGAATATAATGAAGAGAATATAATGAAATAAGTTACGAGTTGAGATGGTTTGGTCATCTGAGCGAAAGTAAGGATATGTAAGTACCGGTTGTTAAGTGATGGAATTTAAAAACAGCTCGAGTTGTCACTATGAGTCTGGGAGAAATTCGCCAGCGTATGGTGGTTCAGGTAGAACGAAGAAAAAAGTGGAAGATATTGCCCCAGCTCAGCAGCAATAGCTCTTGAGTACGGAGTTGAAAAATTGCTAGGAGTTTTAGGATCTAAGAGTCGAGAGTTATAGTTCCACAGGACTCGCAATAAATAGGAGATAAAAATTTTGAAAAATACATTAAAAATAATGTATTGGACCAAAATTGAAGGATGAAGGGCCATAGTATAGTATTTTGATGTATGAGGGAGTGTATTGGTTTATGCCGCACTCTGATGCTATAATGAGTATGAAACACTTCACATTTTGAGCGATGAAGCAATATATGAGGGTCCGTCGCGGTCACCCTTTGATTAGAGTTTCTAAGGTGATGGAATTTCTGACACTAGACTGAGGTGAATCATTATCACTTATATTCAGGTATATATTAATGTATATATTATGATGGGAGATGAGATGTTTAAGTTGAGCATGGGATTTCTTATATTCTGAACTCACTCTATGAGTGTAATATTCTGGCATTAACTTTAATTATTCTTAAAATTTATCCAGATTGCAATAGTTTTATTATACTATACTATTTATTCATCTAACCCACAAGTTTAAGGAGAAGAAAAAAGGTGGTTGATGGGGTTATGGATTGGACATACATATTCTTACTAACATTTGAGAGGGCATACCTATTAAAAGGGACTCCGCAGGAAATGGCAGCAATTGGCAATCACTATCTCATCATATCATCCACTCTATTGTATTGTCTTATCATAATTTAATATAAGAGTATTAAATTATTAAAAATAAAAATCATTACATCATATATATTATATATTCTATGTACATTTAATTATATTAATTATTTAATATATATTATATTATTATTTATCATTATATTATTATTATATTAACTTTCGGATGTGGCAAATTGACCTTAACTAATTAATAATAAAAAATATAGCAGGCTAGAAAATATCATAGACCTACATGAAAAGCAAGATTTATGGTAAATTGGTACTTCAATACCAAGTGACGGCTTGACCCAAGGATACTTGAGATATTCCTTCAAATGTTTGCTTTAAATCCTTAAAAAAAATTATTATATATATATAGTATAATATATATACCTTTATATATTTTTCATAAATAAATTTAATATTAAGTAAAACAGAAATATCTGGTCTTCAGAAAAATAGACATAATATAAATATAC
>JABUQX010050282.1:22500-24391 GCA_015478945.1 Trachelipus rathkii
ATATCAAATTGAATAACCAAGGAGAACACAACACAACCCGTCTTACTCCGCTATAATCCTAAACCACCATCATTGACAAAGAAGAGCGGAGGAGAGAATATTCTACTACTACGAGCGAGCACTGTGCACTATCAGTCATATAGACGATTATCGGAGCAGAAGCCTACCACGCAACACCATAAGATCACTAACACCTCCTGGCCAAAACCTTCCTATTAACTCATCATACGCCTGTTGTAAATCCATAAAACCTAAATACAATTATATTCTTCTTCTCCCTCTTTTCTCAATCATTTATTTCAGTGTAAAGATTTGATTCACCTTCAGTTGCCATCAACTACATCCTAAGCGCACCCGTTCTTCACCAATCAGGTCCTTAGTCACTCAACGCATTCTTCGACCAACATACCACACACGCATATAGGAGCCCACAGACCACCTTACTATATAAACACTCCATCTATTGCGCCGAGTAGTCAGCAACCCTGCATGTTGCGCTCCGTCACCCGAGACGGATAATAGTGCGCGCATGCAGAAAGCAGTATGATAACCACGCTCTCAATCATACTGCCCGCTCTGAACCTAATAACTGAGCCGCGAGCATTAATAAGGATCAGGAGACGAGTCTTATCACGGTGTACAAATAGTATATTCTCCAAGATGCTCGAAGAATCATTAAATCCCGATCGCGCGAGTGTGCACTCATTGATCAGCACGAGAGATGGACAGTCAGTGGGAAGGCCAGCAATCACCTCAACATACATGTGACTATCGGCGGACTGCGAATTATCGTGCGTACGCTTACGACGGGATGTGCCTAATCGCTGGAGTATTGAGGACTATCCACTGTTAGTAAGAGATTCTCGCAGCACATCTGAAAACCCCCATATATATCTGCTTAAGGTTTGTAACGCCGTATTGGGCTAATAGATGAATAGCTGGTCGCGGCAGGGGTCATTGTGACTTAGCGCGAACATTCCTATCACCTCTCATTAACGTTAATATTTGTGCAGCATTTTCAAAGTGCTTTCCACACTTCCTCTCACAACCCATTTTCATCAGTTACAAACAGCATCCATCCACTATTCATATCTAAGCAGATTCCTTAGTCTTCATTCTTAACCTTTCGTGCTTCTTCCAGAAGGAGCTTCCTATTCCCTTGTAAGTCATCATTCATCCCCTTCCAAACTGTTCATTTACCCTCTTTTCTCCTACGTATGAACCTTTTAGTATGTCTTTTTAATCCTTATATAATTCCAAGCATCTTTCTTTTGAGTCTCCACATTTGCTTTAATACATTCAACCAAGCTTCTGTTTTACCTTTAACCGCTTTCATCACCTTCTTCCCCATTCACTGTTTAACATTCTTACTTCCTAATTTAGCAAATCCACATACTTCCTTTGCACTACTAACAACTGCTTTCCTTCATTCCCCCAGATTTGTCAGTATCAACTTGGTTCACATTCAACCGGTATATAATATATATATTATATAATTACCTAGTACACACATAAATATATACTACGTGGATACACGAATGAGTGTACACCGACAGCTGTTAGAGGGAGCTAGCTATGATGAGCGTTGGCATAGCTTATATTACCAGCACCAGTATGCACTTATATATATATAATCTGAGTACATACACAGTATATTACGAAGTGTCGCCCTTCGCGTGCAAAATCGGACTGCTCAGTTCGGGGGGGGGGAGCCTTCAAAAAGAAAAACTTCAGCCCGGGGGGAGAGCACAAGAGCAATCACATCCTCCCCCTCCACCACACAGAGGACACATTGACGCAACAGGAGCCGGAGCGACGCCAGGCCCACAGTCGTTATAACTGTTTTTCTCAATACCTTTAGTTCACTCCTTTAACCCAAAATCTCCTATCT
>JABUQX010050283.1:0-5000 GCA_015478945.1 Trachelipus rathkii
CGACGTTCTTCGGTTTATATAACAGATTTTTTGAGAGCGAATTCCACACTAAATTGCTGATGGAGGGTGTTTATTTTCGCGGTATCCATTCGCAGTGGTAAAAAAAAACGTAAAGCCGCAGCCCACGAATCACGAACCGGGTCAAAATATATCGTTTTTCGAACAGTCGAAAGTCGATAAATACGAAATGCGATTTTTACAAGTGTGTCGCGGTTTTTCGTATGGAAATTCGTACTCGACGGAAATTAAATATCGGCCAGAACACAGCGACGCCATATACACGCTGGATTCGATAGATAAAATAGACGTTTTTAAAAAGGTGATCGATTTTCGTGTCGAAGAATTGAAAAAATTTATTTCTCTTAAAGATTCTCAAATAACGTATAATCTCGAAAAAGACTTTTGCGAATCATTCGATCTCAGTTCTATTGCTTGGTCCAGTAATCTGTAGAATAACAAATAATAGAATTAAACCATAAATGACTGGAACATAAACGCCTAAATGACTTTGAAGATAAATCCACAATAAATCAAATGAACATAAAAAAAAAATTGGGAAAGAAGAACCAACTTAATTTACTCAAACTAAGATCTTCCTAAGATGCTTTTTTACCTTTGAATTTAAAAAAATACATATTTAATAAAAAATCAAATCTGAAAAAAGATCCTTAGTACGCAAAGTCAAGGGTTCAATCAATTATATTTCAAATTATAAACCCAGAAAGAACAATTACCAGAAATAAATGCCAAACATTCTTCTAGATTAAAAATATAAAAGAAATTTCAGATTCCTTCATTTACCTTTAACTGTTATTTAGGTTCCATTTTAGAAAATCAAATGATAAATGTACTTTTGAAAACAAACATGTCGTAAAACATATTTAAATTATAATTAAATTTAAACATAAATTTGGTTTGTTTATCAATTATTTGTACTTTAAATATTAATGCTCAAACGAAATCGAACCTGGTTTAACATTTTTAAGGTGAACTTTTATATATTCATCTCTATCGGGTCTTCTATGTTCCTCATATATCCCAAGAACTGAAAATAGCACTCGAAGTACTTTTCTATCATTCCAGCAGTTTTTACCAAGAAAAACATCTTGTATTTTTCCTTTAACTCCTGTATCGCTATAACATTTAGTTCCTTTACTGTAAAATTACCTTGGTTTAAAATTATGCTTTAAATATCAGGATAAATAAAATTGAATCTCTTTAAAATCTAAATCGTTTTGGATTTTAAGAAACTGATCAAACTTCTTATACCATTCGTGTCTATTATTACACTACAATACTACACGGCGAACGGAGTACATTACGTTTAGGAGATCACATCTTTACCGTTACTTTGGTATTACGGAAACTGTAAAATAAAACAAAAAAAAAAAAAAAATAAAAAAAAAAAAAAAAAAAAATACTCAAATGACTACATATTCTACAGCGAAAGGAAGTACATTTTTTGGGAGTTAGCTATAGATATAAATTATTTAAGTTAGGAAATGTTATAAAAAAATAACATAATAATGTAAATAAAACTATAAATAATACTTGGTAATATATTCAGCATTTACTCCAAAAAAGGTAAATAGTTCTAATATAAGCTGAGTAAATGAAAATAATATCTATATATCTATATATATATATATATATAGCTATCAGAGTGATCTTATATATATATATATATATATATATATATGATAATAATCTATATAACTAATATATATATAAATAGCATATATATTATAGTATATTTTATACGAGTAATGAAATAATATAAATATAATAGTAGTAATTATAAGTAGATTAATTTCACCTATGCTACTATTCATATAATTTACTCTAGTAATAAGTAGCTATAATTCTACACGTTACGGGTGTGTCAATAAATGTATGAATTCATGTAAGGTGTTTATATTTACGATGTAGCTTAATATATGATATATAATATAATATCATATAGTATAATACATACTACTATATATCATATTATATAAGCACTTCATTACCTAGTATGTCAGTTAGTTTAAACCAGCCTTATGCAGCAACTTAGCATCTACTACCTCTATACGGCTTATAGCACGTACGTTCTCCTCTAATCCGCGATATACCTCTATCGTCGAGACTTCATAATTATTACTACTGTAATCGTATACTACGTAATTTCCAACTGTAAATACTAATGACCTTCATTTTGATAAAGGTAATCTACACGGAATGTAGGGGAGCTCGAGCCGTAACCGAGGAGAAACCCACCACCACGTGAGACACACTGGCTATTTCCATACGCGCCGTCAGGGGAGGGCGCGGAGGAACCCCGCGACACCAAAATACAAAAAAGGGCGGGGGTTCCGGAGACCTCCCGGAGGGGGGTCCTCAGTCCAACCCGGTAGTTCCCCGGAAGGCCGAGAGACCCGACGACTCTGACTCTCGGGTGGGTCGCAGATAAACATAGCTTACGATCTACAACTCTTAGAGGGGTATTCTTATCCTTTAGTGTACGATAAGAAAAAGATCAAAACGATTTAATAGAATGTCTATTTATTTTAACGATCGTGAAATCCTAACCTTTAAATAGAGTCTCTACATAAGTAAATCGCGCTCTCTAATCACATTCCTAAGACCATTACACTCATTGGTATTATACTCTAACAATAATATTTGTTTTCTCATATTCTATATAATGTCTATTTCCTCTATACTCAGCTTACCACTCTCTATCGATACATTCATCCTTTTACACTCAGGATTAATTTCGCCACAACATGATATATTACCTATTTGGGATTCTGTAAGCTTCAGATATGTAAGTTTTTTGAAAAATTTCTTTCTTTTTTTGTTTTTTTTTTTTTTTACATTTTCCGCTCTCCCAAAATGTATTCCTCTTTCCCTGTATCTAATTGTAGCTTTTTGAGATATCGCAGTTGTACGTTTTAAACAGGGTGGCAATTTAGTTGATTTTTTTGATTTTTTTAACAAAAATCAATTTGTGATTTTTGATTTTTTTTAATTTTTTCTATTTTTTCAGATTCGTAACGTCATGCGATATATAATTTGTAACTTTGCAAATTATTATTTCGCGCTGACGTTACGTACTCCCAAAAAATGAAAATATCAGAACATCCAAAAAAATCACAAATTGATTTTTTTTAAAAAAATCAAAAAAATCACTAAAATTGCCATCCCTGGTTTTAAACCAAATTTCACCCTCATTCACATCCCTCTAGTTAAACTGTGGACTGTAATTGACTTGATTTTTATTCAGTCACTAGAACTAGACTTATTTTAAAATTAATCAGTAATTGTATCATTTAGGTCAATTGACTGAAATAACTAAATTCAATTTATTTTAAAATTTATCCTGAATACCTTGATGGACTAATGCCTTACAGGTTAAAAGATTAAACTGTATTTCCAGCACATATGCTCAAAGAATCACTTCTTTCAACGTTAAGCCCAGAAAAATGATGGAATGATTATGCATATTAATTTGAGAAAATAAATATACTGATTAAAAAAATATCAGATGGGGTCTTGCCCGTTTTTGGCATCCTTACATTCATGCCCAGCCAGTTCTAGACCAATTGAAAAAAAATTCTCTACTTTTGGTCTTGTTTGGTCAAAAGTTTGAAATAGATATGGGTCAGAGATAGCTCAAAAACTTGTAAGGATATAAAGATATCTAAGACTGCTAGATAGTTACTAATAACAGGATATTGTGATACATTCACTGACTGATTTCAATCTAATTTTATAATTTAGTCTTATAGTTTATTGCATGTTGTATATAATAATGATAATTCAAAATATATGGTAGCAAATTTATAACCAAAGAAGAAGAAAGAATTTTTAGATTATTGACTGAAAAGTTCTTTATTTGGTAATTTTAATAAGGGAATAATAGTTATTATCTTTTAGTTTTACCATTTAAAGACACATTCATTTGCAGTAAAATTTAAAAATTAATTTTAAATTCTCATTGATTTCAAATATTTAAAAGGTATATCAGTGAAAATTTTGAATAAAATGCAACTAGGTTCACTAATAATAAAACATAATATAGTTGTTATTATTGCATATTAGTAATTTTTAAAAATATCTCTCAAATTGTTGAAAATAATAGCTAAAATTAGTAATTTTTAAAAATATCTCTCAAATTGTTGAAAATAATAGCTAAAATATATATATAAAAAAAAAAAAACTTGCAGCAGGTCTTTTTTGGGTTTTATTAGGTGCGCTTTTTGTTTTTTTTTAGCTTTTTTGGGGGTGGGTTTTTTAATGCCAGTCCTGAAAATTATGGAACTAACTAATGATTAATTAGCTACGTTTAGGTTTTTCATCCCATATAGTTTTGCGACTTTTTAAAATATAGAATTACTATAAACTAATGTTATAAGATTCTATCATTTTCACATAAGATTAATAATATTCCTTTGTACTATCTATCCTTTATAGGTTTATAGATAGTGTAAAACTATCGCAAATAAAGAAATTTATATAAGAATTATTTCCACGGTATAACAAAATTATAAATTGGTTTATTTCTTTGTTGGACAAGTTACAGATTACATATCACTTATTTGGATTGATAACGGCACAATTCAAAAAGTATAAATTTCAGAGGACAGGATATTTAACACTTATAATTTTGAATATGCTAAATGCAGACATTATTACTTATTATTTTTAATTATTATATAATATATAATAATTAATAATAATAATAATATTTAATATGGGTCTGCATTTAGTATTTTCAAAAATTCACGTTTTAAAACGCTTGTCCTCTGAAATTTATGCTTTTTAAGTTGACTGTCAAGCAAAGCAGAAATATTTGAAAATTAGTTAAATATTTATTCAAAGAGTATGAACATTCTTGGTATGGGTCTTCATGCAAGCAAGTGTGCTCTATTTCTTGATTAAATATTTAAATGGATCAATATAAATGTATTATTACCTGCAATCAAGTGTTAAATGTTAAGAGAAGTTAGCAAAGAAGA
>JABUQX010050283.1:10000-15000 GCA_015478945.1 Trachelipus rathkii
TACATACACTCACGGGTCACATGATCATAATAATAACAATTAAAAATGGTACTTAGGATGTTAATAATAAATATTTTATTAACAGGAAAAATATTCGAGAAAAAAATTTAAATAATAATAATAATAATAATAATAATAATAATAATAATAATAATAATAATAATAATAATAATAATAATAATAATAATAATAATAATAATAATAATAATAATAATAATAATAATGATAATAATAATAATAATAATAAAAATAAAAATAAAAATAAAAATAAAAATAATAATAATAATAATAATAATAAAATAAAAATAATAATAATAATAATAATAATAATAATAATAATAATAATAATAATAATAATAATAATAATAATAATAATAATAATAATAATAATAGGCAAAAAAAATATTAATTCATAGTTAGAAGTAAAACTCCTTATTCTAGCAATACTGAATCGACTAATAATAATAATAATAATAATAATAATAATAATAATAATAATAATAATAATAATAATAATAATAATAATAATAATAATAATAATAATAATAATAATAATAAAAATAATAATAATTATAATAACAATGTATTGTAAATTAGTAAAATCTTTGGTAACAAATAATATTTAAAGAAATTATATTACATATAAAAACAAATACATTAAAATTATAAATATTAAAGCAATATAAATATAAATATATATATATATATATATATATATATATATAATATATATATATATATATATATATATATATATATATATATATATATATATATATATATATATATATATATATATATATATATATATATATGTTAAGAAATAGATAAAACCTGTATATGTATTTGATTATAACAATGGAAGATAAATGTGTAATGAAAATGAACAATATATAGATATATATATATATATATATATATATATATATATATATATATATATATATATATATATATATATATATATATATATATATATATATATATATATATATATATATATATATCAGAATCAAAACAAATGTTAATGCTTACTCAATGATGTTAATTTTAATGATAATAATTTAACATGTTTATATATATTCAATTAAATTAGAAAAAATAATTATTTTTAGTTTATTTTAATTAGTAATATGTAAGGATGTTATTAATAAAGCTTATTTAAAGTTAAAAGAATACCAAGCATAATAATATTATCAGTAAAGAAATTTTAAATATTTTCCATTATACATTTATGATAAATATTGGGCTTTGTAATTATATATATATATATGTATACATAGTGACTTATGTATATATAATATATAAAATATATGTTTATATATATATATATATATATATATATATATATATATATATATATATATATATTATATATATATATATATATATATATATATATATATATATATATATATATATATATATATATATATATATATATATATATATATATATATAATAATAATATATATATAATAATAATAATAACATAATAATAATAATATATATATATATATATATATATATATATATATATATATATATAATAATATAATAATAATATATATATATATATATAATAATATAATAATAATAATATATATATATATATAATATATATATATATATATATAATATAGTATGTAATATATAATATATATATATATAAATATATATATATATATATATATATATATATATATATATATATATATATATATATATATATATATATATATATATATATATATAGTGTTAAAGAGTTGTAAATTAGCTGGAGTAAACAATAACACCCATCGAATACACAACACACATTTAAACATCAATAGGAACAAAGGGTTGCCCGCGCTCTTCTGTGACAAGACACAGGCTGATGCGAGGCGCGAAAATCAAGTTCTGAAGCTCACAATATCTCTCCGTATTTCATTTCACTGACCCCTAGCTTATACTAGATTATAATTACTTGAAGCTCGATTGTTCATATTATAGCTATGGGACTAGAGGAATTTGAAGAAATCAGGTTACAGAGAGCTGGGAGTGATGATCTCCAAGGTTTGGGAGATAAAAGGGAGTTTCTGTCCCTTTCAAGCACCAAAGATGACCGTGAAGAAGCCCACGATGTGACAAAAGAAACAGTTTTTTTGGTTTGATCTACTTCACTTTGTGAATTTGTAGATCTTACAGATGATGGCGCCCACTCTCATGAACCAGCGCCGGAGAGATTAGATGAGTCTCCAGTGTCTTCATTCGAAGTATTTGAAACTGCAGCTGTTGCGTTAAAATGTGATGAAAATATTCCACCAGTTGATTTAGAAGATTCATCACTAATAACTGATGTTAGATGAAACCCTTTGTACGTATCCATGTCATGACTTTGAGTTGAAATAGGTGGGAATAAAGTTTTATTATTTTGATTGACAACGCACTTTCTCATATGTTTTTCGAGAGTTGAAGCTACGCTAAAAGGCATATCACAAAACCGACAGCGATAAACATCTTTTCCTATTCTTCCATGAGTTTTCATGTGTCTAGTCAGCTTTGAACTCTGAGCGCAGGCGTAGCTACATAAATCACATTTATAAGGTTTTTCACCAGTATGAGATCTGCGATGCACAGTCAAATTCGAGCAATTTTTAAATATCTTACCGCAATACTCACAAGTATCATTTCTTCTTCCTTCCTTTTTTGGAGGTGGGACTAATGACATGTGACTTGTTGTTGTCGAACTTGTTCCAGGCTTTGAAATACCAATTGGATTTTCAGTTGATTTTAAAGGTACGTCATTAATTAACTTCCTGTTAATATAATTTGGATCAGAGTGTGAAATGCCTGGAAAAAGATCTCTGGGATTCGCTCCAGAAACAGATAAACTAGGTAGCCATAAACCAGCATAAAGCCCCGATTGTTCTCTGCTTGCTGCAGCTAATCTTTTTTGGGCTTCATAAGGATTATCGAAAGCTCCAAGCAGTGTTTGATGTGCTAATTCTAAAGATGGAGGATTTCCCATCAGGCCTTTAGTTAAATCATCTCTTAGTTTTAAAGTTTTATCAATACCATTCGTATTAGAATGGACTTTGTTACCATCTCTGGTAATATTGTGGGCCATAAATCTACCAGGATTCCTTCCAGGGCTTGTTGGTAAAAGCTTCACTGTAAGTACTAATATTAGATAATCCGAACTTATCCATAAGCTCACCAACTACAGATTTTGGCTGGTCATTTCGAGAATTTTTGTTTTCCTTTGATTCAGTTGTGGTGCTAGAAGACACATTTTGTGGAGGAGCATTTTCATTTGAATTTGATTTAGACGTAGACAGATCTTCAGGTTCGTCATCGTTATGTTCATCTTGCTGATGCTCTTCTTCATCGTCATCCATACTATCTGTAATAGATGGATTGGTTTCATCTTCATCTTCGTCATCTTCTTCCTCTTCTTCTTCTTCCTCCTCTAATTCATCTTCCTGATCATCTTCAGTTTGAGGTCTAGATGAGTCAGGAGAATTACCATTTGGATTTGATGATTTTTCTATGAGATCTCATGTGCACTCTAAGAGACTGAGCAGTACTAAATATTTCTTGACATTTCCCACATTTCATATCCTTTTCTCCAGTATGAACCCTCATGTGAATAATAAGATTACTTTCCCATCTAAAGCTCTTAACACATTTTTCGCACTTATACTGTTTATCATTGGTATTAGCTGAGTCACTTCTTGTAGACGTCGGGGTTTGTGCAGGAGCTGGCGTTGAAGACGCAGGGCCATTAGGAGAAGAAAACGGTGGGGTAGGAGTGGGTAGAGGTTTCTTTGGTGAAGTAGAACTGGTAGGGCTAGTCGTACCAGCAAGTTGTCGAAGTCTTTGGGAATAAAAATCAAGATTTGGATCACCACCCGTATTTAAGGGCGTGGGCGCCGCAGGGCGGGGTGCGCCCAGCCCGGGGTCAAGAAAGGGCTGACGATCAAATGTTGGAGGTAAGAGACTAGGGTTTAAACGTAAACCCTCCTGAAGAAGCTGATCCATTCGGAAATCATGTCCAGGTCTCACAAAAGGTGGAGCTAAACCAGGGTGAAAAGGTACTCTCGCATCTCCTATAGGCATGCGTAATAAATTGAATGGATGCGTTGGATCAAGCAAAGGCGCGCTTACAGGAGGATGTGGTGGAAGTGGAGTTCCTCCAGAGGTTACTACTGGAGAAACCATTTTACTTAAATCCACTTTTGAAAGATCCATTTTATTTGGGTCGATAAGAGGAAGAGGCAAAGGTGGCATAGGAGCTGATATCGTCGTTGCAGTAGACGAGACAGATGATAAAGGAGATGTATGAGAGGGCTTAGGAACATTCGGAGGAGTTGTAGGTATCGATGTGGGGAGGCCTCCTGCGGTTTCCTGATAAATAATTATGCCATGAGATGACTGAACATGTTGAACGAGCCCCCAGGCTGAACATAGAATTGAACCACATGTTCCGCAAACGTATCTTGCTGGTTCTGGAAAATAAAAAAAGACTTTAAATTTCAAAACACTTTAATACACTGTCAAAATACGTTTTATTATTATCAATATATTAATATTTAATTGTCAAGATAGTAGGTTGGAGGAAAGCCTTAATCAACCCTAAGTAATTAATTGTTTGGGTAGACAGACGCACACACCAAGACACACAGATATACACACACACACAAACACACACACACATATATATATATATATATATATATATATATATATATATATATATATATATATATATATATATATATATATATATATATATAATATATATATATATTTCATATATAAGAAGTCTCTTACATGAAAAATTTTCAGATATATTAAATATTTAACTTTCAAAATATCTGATAATACAATAAGCAGATATCCACGGACACACACACACACATACACAATTACTATATATATATATATATATATATATATATATATATATATATATATATATATATATATATATATATATATATATATATAAGTTTGAA
>JABUQX010050283.1:20000-25000 GCA_015478945.1 Trachelipus rathkii
TGATTACGTCACACAATTCGGCTAATTTTTTCCCGCCAAAATATATATATGTTCCTCAATCATCGGTCCAAGATGTCGCTATTGTTGGATAAACATCATTAATCATTGCGGTCCGACACACTGTCCCATTCGATAAAAAAAATTGTAATAATAATAATAACAAAAACAAAAACTAGAAATGTCACATTATATATTTTTCCTATCCATTGTTTATTTTTTTATTATTTCATTTTACGACACACTAACCACATTTTACATTACTTTAATCATAAAGATTAAAATTTATATTATTTTTTAACATTTTTATATTTTATATTTGACTATTTATTTTACTTTATAAGTATAAAATTTTGCAAAATATTCTTTCTCTCTCTCTCCCTCTCTCTCTCTCTCTCTCTCTCTCTCTCTCTCTCTCTCTCTCTCTCTCTCTCTCTCTCTCTCTCTCTCTCTCTCTCTCTCTAAAAATATATATATATATATATATATATATATATATATATATATATATATATATTTTTACTATATATATATATATATATATATATATATATATATATATATATATATATATATATATATATATTTTATATTTAAATAAATATTTATTTTATATAAATATAAAAAATAATATATATATATATATATATATATATATATATATATATATATATATATATATATATATATTATATATATATATATATATATATATATATATATATATATATATATATATATAAATAAATTAAATTTAATTAAAGACTAATTTTTAATGAATAGTCAAGTTACCAGAATTTGAAACATTTTCCTTTTATAATTCAAACAAAATCTTGAGATTTTTACTGAGGTATTACCGAGTCATTAAATGTACAGTAGTTTTATGTTGCTATTAGGACAGTTGACAATTCAACAATAACTACTACTACTACTACAACTAATAATAATAATAATAATAATAATAATAATAATAATAATAATAATAATAATAATAATAATAATAATAATAATAATAATAATAATAATAATAATAATAATAATAATAATTTGTGTAATAATAATAATAATCATAATAATAATAATAATAATAATAATAATAATAATAATAATAATAATAATGATAATAATAATAATGATAATAATAATAATAATAATAATAATAATATTAATAATAATAATAATAATAATAATAATAATAATAATAATAATAATAATAATAATAATAATAATAATAATAATAATAATAATAATAATAATAATAATAATAATTATTATTATATTTATTGTTTAATAATAATAATAATAATAGTTTCTATTATTTTTATTTTTATTGTTTTATTATTATCGTTTTATTATTATTGTTTTATTATTATTGCTTTATTATTATTATAATTATATTATTATTATTATTATTATTATTATTGTGTGTGTGTGTGTGTGTGTGTGTGTGTGTGTGTGTGTGTGTGTATTATTATTATTATTATTCTAAATTGTTATATTAAATTTATTCAAATTTACTTGAAAAGAAATAGAGAGATTTTGGCCAATTTTTAATCAAATCTTTTCTGTAACTTAAAAAAGAAAAATTGCTCAAAATTATGTAATTGCAAATGACCTTTAAGAAGATGGAAGTTAATTGTGGAATGATAACAGTTATTTAAAGAAATTGGAAGAGGGTTTCACAATGGAGAGAGAGAGAGAGAGAGAGAGAGAGAGAGAGAGAGAGAGAGAGAGAGAGAGAGAGAATATTAAATATTAAAATTCATTCTATTGTAAACGTTTCGTAGTGTTACATCAATTCTTCTTCATTACCTTTTATAAAATGAATCCAAAAAACTAACAATAACCATTTTTTTATTAATCAACTAAATTAAAATATTAATAGTTAATAATAAAAATATAATTGTGTGAAGTGTTAAAAGTTCAAAATCAGAAGTAAGTTTGTGCAATATCAAGACACATAAGATTAAAATAAAATTAAATAAATAATAAATAAATAAACAAGAAATAAAGAAAAAGAAAAAAGAGAAGAAAGAGATAGGCAATTAGTTCAGGCAATCAGGAGTGCCAAAGAAGTCTTATGGATGTTAAGTGTAGGTTTAAGTGTTTTTATATAAAAAGATTCCAAATTTTCAAGTTCTTCATCTGTAGAAGCATTTTGAAGAATGGAGAATTTTTGAAGAGATATAGGGTGCCTATTGAGGTCATAGTGATCTCTGACAGCTAAATTCTCTGGTTGAGAGATGGGGAGATTAGTTCGAAAGGAAATGCCCATGTGTTTGATGGCTCGCATCTTTAGTTATAGGAAAGTTTGACCTACATAGTCGATGTTACAGTCGGCACATTTATATTTGTAAACGATGTGTGACCTCAAGTTCATGGGGATGCTTTCTTTAATCTTAAAGAAACTGCCAATTGAGTTGTTGTTAATAAAAGATATAAGAAACTTGCATTGTGGAAAGTTTTTGTTTAAGATGTTTCTAATCTGAAAGTGAAGATCATTGGAAAGGGGTCCAATGTAGGGAAGCCGAGCATAAACAGGAAGTTTAGGAACATCATATGCAGTAGTTTTAGGGCGATAAATGTTATCGAGAAACGTGTAAACAAGTTTATCAAAAACGTTAGAGGGATAAAGGCTAAACCTAGAAAATTTTCAGAGAAAGGGGATTTCTTCATGGAAAAACTTCCAATCAGAACAAATAACAAAGGCTTGTGTATGCGGGACCTTAGACCTGCAATTTTATGATTAAAGGAGATAGAAATACAGAAATTAGTTCCAAGTAAAGTATTAGTGGGCTTGCGATAAATAGAAGTAACAAATTCACGGGAGAAATGAGAAATTAAAATATCAAGAAAAGGAAGTGAACAACTATATATATATATATATATATATATATATATATATATATATATATATATATATATATATATATATATATATATATATATATATATATATATATATATATAATATATATATATATATATATATATATATATATATATTAGGGACCGACCGGGGCGGGAATTTTGCCGGGGCCGGGGCCGGGGCCGGGGCTGCTCTAATTTAGCCGGGGCCGGGGCCGGGGCCGGGGTTAGCTAAAATTAGAAATGTAAGTCAAAAACACTGAAAGTCTTAAAACTTAGGATGAAAATTAAATATAATTTCAATTAATTAATAATTTTAATTATAAAAAAGGAATACATTTAATTAATTCAATTAAATAAATATTTTCGAAAGAAATTTTTAGAAAATAATTGATTTTCTAGAAGAATAAGTTGTATTAATATATATATATATATATATATATATATATATATATATATATATATATATATATATATATATATATATATATATATATATATATATATATATATATATATATATATATATATATATTTATATATATATATATATATATATATATATATATATATATATATATATATATATATATATATATATATATATATATATATATATATATATATATATATATATATATATATATATATATATATATATATATATATATATATATATATATATATATCTTAACACTAATACTTTTCCTCAGTGCTGGAAGCGCGCTTTTGTTCAACCGATCCCGAAAAAAGGTAGCCGTTCTGATCCTTCAAACTATCGCCCTATAGCTCTCACTTGTATTCTATCTAAAGTCTTTGAAACTCTTCTTAACTCTCATTTCCTGGATCATCTGGAGTCTCATTCCCTTCTTTCAGATCATCAGTATGGCTTTCGACGTTCGAGGTCAACTGGTGACATACTTTCCTATCTAACTGATTTATGGTCTTCTGCCCTTAGGGACTATGGGGAGTCTTGCGTGGTGGCGCTTGACATATCCAAAGCTTTTGACCGGGTATGGCATGCGTCGCTACTCTCGAAGCTCCCTTCCTTTGGGTTTCCTCCTTCTCTTTGCTTACTCATGTCTAGTTTTCTCTCCGATCGCTCCATATCAGCACTCGTTGATGGAGCGTCCTCTTCCTCCTTTCCTGTTAATTGTGGTGTTCCTCAAGGTTCTGTTTTATCTCCAACTTTATTCCTACTTTTCATCAACGATCTCCTCAGCTGTACTTCTAACTCTGTTCACTCTTACGCCGATGACTCAACTCTCCATTCTTCTACTTATTTCAAATCTGCTCCCTCTTTTGCATCTAGAGCTGCCTCTCGTCTTCTGCTTTTATTCTTGCCGATCTGGATGGGATTTCCCGGTGGGGTCACCGCAACCTTGTAAAGTTCAACTCTTTAAAAACTCAACTTCTTTATATCTCCCTCTCAAAAACACCTCCCAACTTTCCTATTTTCTTCGACGGCTCTAACGTCTCACCTGTGAATAACATAAACATTCTTGGTCTCAACATAAACAACAAATTGTCTTGGAAACCTCATATTACAATGGTTGCTAAGGTGGCCTCAAAGAGGCTGGGAGTTCTGTTCAGGTTGCGGGAATTTTTTTCCTCTGAACAGTTACTCCAGTTATATAAGGGCCTTATTCGCCCTTGTATGGAGTACTGTTCTCACATCTGGGGGGGCTCCGGCTCCACCCTTCTATTGGATAGGGTTGAGTCTAAAGCTAAGAGACTAATAAACTGCGTCGTCTTTCAAACCCTTGACCTCTATCTCTGCGCTACCTCTCTTTCTATAGGTTACTACGTTATAGCAAATACTCGTGGGCTGCTCTCGCATTCCACCACCCTTGCGTCGCCCTCGTATCACAAGGGGTGCCTTGCTCTCGCATGAGTGTTGCGTGAGTATTGAGAACCCCAGACTTGTTCGTTGTGGTGCCTCTTTCTTTCCAGCTACTTCTGTTCTGTGGAACTCCTTGCCTCCTTCTGTTTTTCCAACTGTATTTAATCTTCCCCTCTTTAAAGCCCACGTCTGCGCTCACCTGAGAGATTTGCGTTAGGCTGGGGATTGGGTGGGGTTTTCTATGTTTTATTTTCTGCCCCCTCCTTGAAAAGGGCTCAGCCGTGGTGGTGGT
>JABUQX010050283.1:42500-45996 GCA_015478945.1 Trachelipus rathkii
CCAATATTGATTTTCTTATTAGACGTGGAATCCCTTTCTCTTTTACCTGACTAATGATTGAGATGTCCTACGCTAATTAAGTATTAATATAAGAGTTCATCTATGGGTTCACGTATCAATGTATCAAATGAGTTCTTGTATCAAATGATGAGGGCTTAAAACGATACATGGCGAACGCATGGTTCGGGAAATCCACAACTTTTTTTTTTTTTTGTATTGTGGAGAGGTGGGTTTTAATTTGAGATATTTCTGGTCATTTTAATTTTATATATATATATATATATATATATATATATATATATATATATATATATATATATATATATATATATATATATATATATATATATATATATATATATATATATATATATATATATATATATATATATATATATATATATATATTTTTGTATCTGTTCATATTTATAAATAAACATCTTATACAATAGATGAAAAGAATCAAAAATTGAAGAAACAAAAATAGAAGCATTGAGAGGAGAGAGAGAGAGAGAGAGAAAGAAAGAGAGAGAAAGAGAGGAAGGAATCGATTCAAACAAATAGAATGTAAATGAATGAATGATAATAGAAGCACTTCTGGACAATGCCTAAACACTTGAGAGATGGAAAGCACTGCGGTTTAAGGTACTTATCTTTCATTATGTACCTTTAATATCTCTCTCTTTCTGTTTCCTTTTTTTTTTTTTCTCTCTCTCTCTCTCTTTTTTTTGGTTTGAGAGCTTGACCGCTAACTCAACCAGACACCCTTACTTAACCATCCTCTCAAAGGTTTTGTTCAAGATAAATAGTTTGAATTGTGCGCATAGTTTTGTAATGTATATATGTATGTATATATTAACTATGAATTTGAGGTTGATTTTAAGAATTTGCTAGCTTACTTTTTAGTAAAAATAAAATAAAATGAAAACCTTATATTTCGCACTTATATATATATATATATATATATATATATATATATATATATATATATATATATATATATATATATATATATAGTATATATATATATATATATATATATATATATATATATATATATATATATATATATATATATATATTTTCTTATTTTTTTTATATATGATGGCCGCTCGATAATTTTTGAAAACTTTTATATTTTGCATGGCGTTAATGTTATCCCTGGAAAGTTCAAAACCACCATTCGTTTTTGTAGATTTACTCTGGTTGTAACAGGGTGAGCCAAAATGTTTGACCAGGTGGAGCAAAATTTATCACTTAATAGAGGTAACATTTTAAGTCATATCTCCATATTGGTAATTCTTATACCAAATTTCATAGAGAGTGATTTGTTAGGGATACTTTAAGGTACATTTGGCCTTTTATGTTTTTTTTTGGGAAAATAATATTTCACCATGAAAATGAATCCGAAATATTGTGTTAAAAATCGAAGAAATTTCCATTTTCGTGGGTGTATTATTAAAAGAAGGAAATAATTTAACGATATAAAATTTTGTGTGATGATACATACTAAAGTAGGGTTTAACTTAAATCTTATTTGAAGTTTGGTAAATATTTTAAAAAAATTACAGGGTGTCCAAAAATCAATTTTTCGGAAAATCGGTAACTTTGAACCTTAATATCTCTGATGGGGTAAGTGCTAAAAATCTGAAATTTTCACACATTATACTACTACCATAGATGTTCCTTCACCTGCAATATTGACTTTGGTATTTGCTTGTTTTAAGAAATACAGCCATTCAAAAATGCCAAAAAAAAAAAAATTTTAAGTTGTGTTATGATAGTTATTATTATAGTTATTATAGTTCAAGACAATACATAGACAAATGAAATAGTGTGGCATCAAGGAGAAATGAAAACAATGTTAAAAAAATTTAATTTTAAGGTTAATATACATAAGAATGTACCATTATATCTACTGTAAATGACAAAATTAACTCAATAACTTTTAAAAAGTTGATATATATATATATATATATATATATATATATATATATATATATATATATATTATATATAGCATATATTTTTAAATATATATATATATATATATATATATATAGCATATATATATATATATATATATATATATATATATATATTTACACACACATAAGATGTACAGAATGGTTGAAAATTTGGCAAATCTCAAAAGTCACCATTATATTTCTAAAATTCAATCGAAATTTTTGAAAGAAAAGAAAGAAAAACTTTCTGAAAATGAATGCATAATCTTGGCTGATTTTGCCGAGAACTACACGTACGTAGTCCAAGACGAATTTCAAGGGTATCATTGGGTCAATGACCAAGCTACTTTGCACCCATTTGTTCTATATTTTAGAGATGAAAATAGTAAATTAAGAAGTCACTCTCTTTGTGCTTTAAGTAACTACTTAGAGCACAACACATCAGTTGTTCACGTCTTCCAAACATATGTAGTAAAATATATTAAACATAATTTGCCTAAAGTTGAAAAGCTAGTATATTTTTCAGATGGAAGTGGTAGCCAGTATAAGAATAAAAAAAATTTTGTTAACATTTGCCATCACCAAAAAGATTTCGCATTAAAAGCTGAATGGCATTTCTTTGCATCTTGCCACGGGAAAAATGCCTGTGATGGGGTTGGAGGAACAACAAAGCGCGAATTAAGCAAAGTCAGCTTACAAAGAACAACAACACACCAAATTCTTAATATTGACCAAATATATTCATTCTGCAAAGAGAAAATAAGAGGAATAACTTATTTTCTCGTAAAAGAAGAAGAAATTCATGAACACATTGAAAGACTTAAAACGAGATATGAAAATTGTTTGAGAATTAAGGGAACAAGAAACTTTCAAAAATTCTTTCCACTTTCAGAGAACATAATTAGGTGCTATCCAACCTCAAAAACTGACGTTTACGAAGACCACTGTGTCAGCAAAATTGTTTCATTAAGTGTAGAGATAAATGACACAGTAGCTTGCGTATATGATGACCAATGGTGGATTGGAAAGGTAAAAGAAATAAGTGTGGAGAACGATGATGTTTACATATATTTTTATCATCCTTCCGGACCCAGAACTTCATTCAAGATGTCAGATTGCGATCGGGTATGGATCCCAATGAAAAATATTTTACGAAAACTTTCTGGGCTTGAAATAAAAATGTCATTAACAGGCAGAAATTACAACATCTCAAACAAAGTTTCCGAAGAAATCTCTCTTTTTCTAAACAAACACATACAAAGAAAAAAATATATATATATATATATATATATATATATATATATATATATATATATATATATATATATATATATATATATATATATATATATATATATATATATATATATATATATACACTGTATATATAAAATCCGTATTAATAGTCAATATTTAGGCCTAGAAGGGGTATTGGTAATACTGTATAATTTAAAACATCTTTAATATACATAAAAAGAGGTAATTTTAAAAAAAAACAAAAAAAAACATTTTGTTTTAAAAAAAAACCG
>JABUQX010050285.1:2500-16796 GCA_015478945.1 Trachelipus rathkii
ATTGAAATTCAAATATAGGAAGGTTGTACGCTTGTGAAACATCAATTTTTCTGCCTTTCTGCTGAGAGTCTGTTTCTCTCTTTAACCATATATTAGCCCAGCATTGCTACCACTCTCACTTGGAACAATACTTGGGGGACAGGCCAATTATTTCCTTGCAAGTTTACTAAAGCGTGGGTAAACATATTGCTTAACTTTCCAGTTTCCACCAACTAATAGGATCATCATTTGTATCTAGTCGTTTTTCTTGGTGATAGTTTTCAATCATTTGCACTACATCTTTTGGTAATGCGTGTTTCTTCACTACTGGACTGTAGAAATTATACCAGCGAATTTGTTATTGATTTACTTCCTAGGAGGTGTTGGTTCTGTAGATTCGTTTTTTTCCTTTTAATGGGTGGCGAATTAATAGACTGGTCAGATTGAAGTTTTTCAACTGCAACACAAAGTGACGATTTAACTTGTTCTAATAGTGTTACAAAAAACTTGCCTTTATAATGGGATCTAGGTAGTTGTAATAGTAAGAAGCAATGCAAATTCCACAAAAAAAACTTTTTAGCCTAGTTTTATTACATCGATCATTCTTTTTAAACCGCCATCATTTTCATTTGAAGATGGTTCAAAATGTTTCCTTAGCGTTGAGATTAATGGTATTATATCGGAGACAAAGCTGTAGAGGCGCTGGTGTTTTTGGCATCCCTGATCTCATTTGACTCTGTTGACTCAAATTATTATGAACTTCATGCTGCGAGATCATAAGTCATCATTACACAGTTGAGTCGAGCCCCATGTGTCTCATTTAAAGTTTACGTTCCAGATTCATCTTAAGTATTTTTATTATAAAATTTCATCAAATTCCGACACAACATCCGCGCAAAATCCGCTGGGCAAAGCGCGGATGCGGATCTTTAAAAATGTGCGGTTGTTCCGCGGATGCGGATCTTTAAAAATGTGCGGTTGTTCCGCAGATGCGGATGTTACCTGCATCACTAATTTACACGGATAGAGGAAGCGAATTTCTAGGAAGAGAGTTTCAAAAAATTATTATCTAATACGACATAGGGTATTATAACATATTCTCTGTTAATAAAGTTGCTATTGTGGAAAGAGCTCAACGTACGGTCAAAGAGCTAATGCATCGATACTTTACCAAGATGAATATTTTTAAGTATATTGACATATTGGACGACCTAGCTTATTCTTATAACTGATCTTTTCACAGAACTATAAGGGCCACCCCGTTTGAAATGTTAAAGGCAAAACCTGCGGCTCCCATACACCGTAACGTCTGTAAAATTAAAGATAAATCGGGAATAAATGTGCATGACTAACTATGTAAGAGTATCCAGATCTGACGACCATTTCAGAGAAGGATATGAAGCGGGTTGGTCAAGAGAAGTTTTTAAAGTAGATGTCATTCGTGAATTTCCATATGAACGGCTTAAATTATACTATCTCAAAGATCTAAAAGGAGAACCCTTTAAGGGAGGATTCTATAAACAAGAAATTCAGAAAATAAGATTCGAACCTGTGAGTAATGTGTATAAAATAAAATAAAAATATTAGGTTCAAAAGGGAAGGGTAAAAATAAGCAGTATCTGGTGAAATGGGTGAGATACTCTGACAAGTTTAATTCATATATAAAAGCCTGCGAAATTGAGACAGTTGCGACAGTAATCATGGAGAGTGTAGATCACTTTTATTTAACTCTGCCGTCTTCGGCATCGCTGGATCTGCACCCTGATAATAAAGTCTCTGATTTCACAACTGAGTTAATTAATCCTATACAGCTTAAAAGAGGCGTGTATGTAATAGGGTTATGCTAGATGCTATTAGATTCCAATATTGAGAATCTAACTCAGACACGTCACTGGATAATGGCATATAGAGACGCCGATTATGTTAAAGCCACATTAAAAAAGACACCAGTAATTCTTAAGCCTTAGAGAAACCCCTTGAAGCATATATTTATATATATATACGTATATACTAACCTATATTACTATATTACTATATTATATACCATATTATATATACTTTTACTAGCTATTTTAATATATATATTTATTTATATTACCTTACTATTTATATTTTTATATTGTATATATTATTTGTACTATTTTATTATATACTACCATATTTATTTATTGATATATTTTATTAATAATAATAAACAATATAATAATGATAAAAAAAATAATAATAATAATAAAATATATCTAATTATATAAAAATCATAATACATAAAATATTATATATAAATAAAACATATAAAAGAAAACATAATGTTAATTAAATATATGATTGTAAAGGCAGTAATGCAGTTACAACTAATCCTCTTTAAGTCCTTTGTTGCCTAAGCTACACCGCTACTTTGCATTTACGGTTTACTTGTAAAAGTGTAAAGTATATGTTTGGTATATACAATTTCGCAATTGTACGGTAAGAATTAAGAATTTTAGGACTAACAGATCATCTCTGTGTTCGTTCCCGCTGAATAATATTTATAAATATATATAAACGTTATTAAAAGCTCTAAAAATAAAAAATCTAAAAGATAATCAGAGATGTATCAATTTATGACTGCGAAAGCTACCTTATGCTAACAGAAGACCTACTTTTATCCGCTTTTGTTGCTGTTATGTTCAATTGCGCTAGCCTTTGGATTACTCGACTTTGTGCTTTTATAGTATGTAGATGAGTTAATAAATTATGAGTTAAGCAGTAAAACCATATTGTTAGTTATCAGCAGTATATTATGCAGTAATACAATAATCAACTCTACTCCTTTGTTGTTCTAGACAACAGCGCTTCATCCTGATTCTTGATTTTAACCTGCTTTAAGGTATGGTAATGTTAATATAATATTTACTGATAGTACGCAGTAAAACTATATGTATTAATAATTGCCGTATCAACGTCTTACGTAAACAATAAAAGCATACTAACTCCTCTTTGTTTGCTAGTTCAACAGTGTTTTTGATTTACTGATTTTACCTGCTTTAAGGTATGTACCATGTTAATAATTATATCGAGTTAATACAGTAACTATCTTATATGAGTTAATAGCAGATAAGCGTATAATCATTATAGCATATACTTAATCCCTTGTGTATGTTGTTATGTTCAGCGTATATTATCTGGTATGATTACGATTTAGGCTTTATTAGGTATGTTATATTTTTGTTTATATTATATTTTTTCTTTTTGAGTTTTTATTATATGCAGTTATTATTATGTTGTATAGATAAGGTACTAATTCCTTTTGTTTGCTATGGTAAACACCTCTATGTATTGTGTACTGTTTGTACTGGGTTAAGGTCTTGTTAATGTTACATGTTTTTTATTAATTTCTCTGTAATATTCTTAGTAAAAAAATTCTAATTATTGTGAAGAAATATAAAAATGAATTAAACATTTTATTAATACAAAATGTATTGAAGAATATTTTTAAAATCCATAAATTAATATTAAAAATATGTGTTAAATTCCGAGAATAATTAAATATTTTATAATAAAGATCAAACGCTGAAAAATATTTTATTTACAAGCTAAAGCAAAATCAGCAAATGTTTTCATATGTGAATGAAAGCTGTTTTTTTATATTTAAAAAGTATTAAAATAATTTTTAAACAATAAACTTGAAATATTTTTCGGTACACATGCACTAGCTTATGTAAATGAACTAGTTTGTTATTCCTTCCCAATTAAAACGATAGAAAAGTTTTTGTGGAAATAGAAGTTATTATTTGTTTAACTTACTTACACCGTCACAAATATGATACCGCTAAAGTAACAAGATATATCAAAAGTACAAATTCGCATTATGAAGTTTTGAGAATGCTGGTGGCTCTTAAAATAAGTTAGACTGTTTCCAACCATATAAACAAATTCGCCAGTACATGTTTTAACTCCGTAGTACTTAGGTTGTACAACATTTATAACGTTAATTATCCCCTGTTGTGCTACATTTTTGGTTGTCTTTTGTGTATTTAAGAGCTGTGTGATTGATTATTCTCTGTGTCTATGTTTTAAGTCATACTGTTGTAATATGATAATGCTATTGGTTATGGTAATTATAAGTCAATGTAATTAATAACTTTTAGGTTTTTTAAAAATTTCATTTTTATAAGACTCTAATATCACATTTTTAGGGGTTCAAACTCATATCTCATATATGGATCCTTATGACTCCTTAAGGAGCATTGAAGCTTATGTTATTGTGCTTCTACTCACTGATAAACCATTATAATATCGTGCTTAAGTGTATTGTTTCTACTATCTTCAATGCCTCTTACAGAATTCATCACTCTGTTGCAATGTACGCTACATATCAATCCTCTATGTGCTACTGAGCTTTATAAAAATTTCTTAAAAATTTTAGTAAAAACAAGTATATTTTGGATCTTTTTCAGTTGCTATAATAAAGTCTTTCCCTCCTTTCTCTTCTTCTTCCTTCTCCGTTCTGCACTTCTTTTCTTGGGCTTAACTATGTTTTATTTTGCTCATGTGTAGTTATCTCTTGAATTCTTGTTACTGGCATTATTCTAATTTTCTATTGTTAACAGCTTTCCTATTGATTTCCTGGGTTTTTAATGTTATTGCTCAGCTTTTTCTCTGGTCTTTTTAACTCTCACGACCTTCAGTAATCCCGACTCATCAATTGTGAATGAGTGCTTATGGGGCCTTCGTCTCCGACTTGATCCTCTATGATGCGGCGATTTCGCAATGCATCTAAGATTCATTTTATTTAAGTACGGTGTATATTTATCTATATATATTTTAGGAATGCCCTTCCTTAATAATAAGTGATATAGTATAATATATATATCATAATATATATTATATATCATAGAATATATATTATATATATATATATATATGATATATATATATATATATATATGTGTGTGTGTGTTTGTGCTGTGTGGGTGGCTGTACTGTGTGTATGTACTGTATCGTGTGCCATGTTGTGTGTATCCTCGTTGTGTTGCGTGTGGGTGTACGTGTACGTGGTTGTCGTTATGTGTGTGTGTAAAAGTATGCAAATGGATGCGTTAGTGTGTACTGATGTATTAGCGGTTTTACTCTCTCATTCTCTCGGTTGTATATTATATTTATCATATATATATTATATTTTACTATTAATATTTCTATATATTATATTTATATTATCATATTAATATATAATATTCTATATATATTATATATATATATTATTATACTATATCATATATAAATGCATAAAAATCGCTTTTTTCTAAACTTTTAATATGGAATAACTAATTCAAATTCTTATCTTTAGAAAAAAACTGATTTATATATAAGTAACAATTGTTTAACTTATATTGGACCCTTCAGAGAGCCAAATTTGTTAAGCCCTATACACTTCCTTAAGAGGTTACGGGTCGAGTTCCAGTCGGTCAGTGACTGGTTATAGTCACTTTTTTAAATTTCCCTGCAGTTTTAATGTTATCTTCCGTTGCGGGTGCGGTGATTCGCGTCTCAGAAGATAGGAAGATGAAGTCATGCGCCATACGCATGATGCATCACTACACGTATGCGCAAACGTCTGTGCATATACATGACTATAGTAGTATAAAATGACATTGTGTGGTGACCATTCTTACTGCCTTAAAGAGGCCAGGGGTTTCGTTGGATACTGGAAACCTTCCAGAAGAGCAAAGAGCACCATAGTAGAGGTATATAGGTACTGATTCACGTAATATATTATTTCTATTCTATTAATATATCTATAATTATATTATATGATGATACTTTAGTATATATATAGGTTATTATATAACTAGATATATATACTATATATACATACTTATATCCACTTATATCTATATATTATATAATATATATATATTATACTATCATATCCTACTATATATATATATATATATTATATATACGTTATACCTATATATATATTATATATATATATTTATATATCTACCTTATATTATTATATATTATAGTAATTACTACTATTATATATATTATATAATATACTTTCTATATAATATATAAATATATATCTATATATCTATCATATTTATATAATTAAGATTTTACTAATCTATAATATATATATATATATATTAGTATATAAATAGTACTTTATCTTTAATACAAATACTATAATACATAAATTAATTATACTATATATATATATTAGTACATGAATTGCAACTGAAATGTTATTTCTACATATATATAATAGCTATTATAGTTGTATATATATTATTATTATATTAAGTTCTATATTATATATAAATACTATTGTATTACTTATATATATATATATCAAATATATTTATAATATAATAATAATTATAACATCATTAATAAGTATATATATATAATGGTAATAATATACATTAATGATATAAATAAAAAATAATAACTACAATAATAAATAAATTAAATAATAAATACTATATATAAATAAAATAATATATATATAGATATATTAATATAAATATAATAATAATATAATTTAATATATAATTAATATTAATAATTAATAATTAGATAATGAATTATATATAATTCATAAAATTATGATATACATGAGATGACTATCTACATTATTTTAAAACTGTCATATGATAATAAAGCAACTAAAAGATCTGAACGAATTTAGGAAATATTGATGATTTTACTAATTAAATAAAATCTAATTAGAAAGAGAATTAACTCATTCGGGTCATAGTGGTTTCGCGCGGAGAATTGGGAAGAATGATCCTCTCTTAGGGAGAACTAATTCAGATCAGAGGTAAAGCAAGATGAAAAATAACGAGTGAGCAGACACGCAAATGGGTATAAAGATACGGATAGATATGGAAACGAGGGTAGCAAAAAAGAGGATGGAACTGGAGAAATGATCGGAGGGTGTGTGTGCTGTGATAGTGTGTGATGTGTCTACAGGAGATGCAGTGTATCTGTGTCTATGTACAGCCATTCAGTAAAGGATATTAAAATATCTAAAGTCATAGAGATCACAGCTGTGAAAATCAAAACTGAAATACAATGTTCGGATTAATCAAAGGGAACTATGAGACGAGGTATGATGAACTGAAGCTCATTATAGTAAAAAAAAGACGAGAGGTTAGCTGAAACCAACGATAAAACTTAACTATATTTTCTATCCGCGCTGGTGTGGTTTTGCGTGTTGTTCTGTTCGTACCAGAGTTTTGTCTGGTGTTGCAGGCATCCGGTCGGGGAGTAGCGGTTATGCGCGAATGAACGCACTGAGTGAACTCTCTCGACAACGCTCTTCACCCGCATCATTCTCCTCTTAAGGGGGGGTTGGAAAATCGCTCAGGCTGAACATAAATATAATAACAATAATAACTTACTTCAAAAAGAAAATAAAATAAGCGAAGAAATTATGAATAAAATACCACGAAAAACATTGTCGCTCATTGATAGATGTACGATGTCAGTATATTATAACATATATAAAATGATAATAATTTCCACGTAAACCTGGCCCGATCTCCCCACAATACCGCATTGTGTTGTTTCATTATGCACTCTCATTATGCATTAGTCCGAAGTGTAGTATGGTGTGTGATTTAGCAATGTGTGTGGGAGTACCATGGGACTATTGTTTCATCACGCATTTCGCGACTGTACACTTACTCTTCCGTTCTCTCTCTCACACTCCCTTTCTCTTATCCTCCATCTTCTTTCTTCTCCTTCTCTCTCTTCTTCTATTATAAACTATATTATATATTTATATATATATATATATATATAATATATATATATCATAGTATAGATACCATTAAAGACACGTGTTGTCACTCTTAATATTAATATATTATATATATGACAATATAGTGATAGATATATAGTAGCTATGACTTTGGTCATACTAAATTCCTTATTTTTCATTATTAGAATCCTTATTTAATACTAAGGATTATATACAATTATACGTGTATAAATGAAACTTTACTCCTTCCATTTTCTTCGAGTTAATCTATAACCTGTCAGTCATATATACTCCTTGATTTGTAAATTTTTTATTATATCTCATCTCAATTCACATTTTTAACAAACTCTCTTTACATAATTAGTCTCAAATATTGATGTTTCTTGCTAGCCACTCCTAATCTATTTACTCTAAACTCTAATTCTAATTTAATCTATATATTTATATTTCTATCTATAATTTTATATTATTTATATACTATCTATCTATGAAATATCTATCTTATATTTATTATGTAGATACACAATTGTAGGTACATATATATTAACTAATATATATATATTATTAATTATTATAGTAATTCTATTAATGTATGACTCATAGTTTCTTTAAAATATATTATATCTAGTGTATAATTTGTTACTTTCTTTTTCAGTTTATTCTAAAATTTTGATCCAACCATATGCTTGCGGATGCGGATGTCTGGTTATTGTACTGCGGATGCGGATGTCTGATTTATGTGTTAATGAGATGATTGCGAATTTTAGAGTCTCATGTTACGTATTATTATTACTCACTAATCTTCTTCCCATTGTGCTATTGTGTCTGCGTGATTTCACGGATAGCTTTAATATATATTACTGACTAGTAGATGTTGTTTATTTATTTTACTTAACTTATCTATATATAATTAGTTTATTTATATTATATAAAAATTATATATATATTATATTATTATAATATATATTATTAATATATAATATTTTTAATTATTAGTATGTGGTTATTTTAATAGTAGGGTGAGTTTTAGAAAGTAGTCTTAATTCATATTTATATATTATTCTAATATACTATATATTTTATATTCTTTATAATATTATACTATTATAGATATATTAGCAGATGTTTTTCTCCTTCTCGTTTATACCTTATATTGTAATATCTTCTATATATATCCACTAATATATATATTAATATATAATATATATATATAATATTACTATATATATATATATATTTTATTATATATACTCTCTGCTAATGTATATATCATTATAGTTCATCATAAATGAGTCACACCAAACTCTTCTAATACTATACTAGTTATACCTGCTTATATATTGATCCTGTTATATATTTCATAGTTAGTCCAACCTAAATATTAATGACATTATATTATACATCATCATTATAGAGTATCCGCTACTATCACTCATATAATCCTAGTAATTCTAATTACTTCATCAGGAAAACACAACTCAATCTCCCCAGACTATATACCGGTATATATATATTATATTACATACAGACTACACTACTTCTATATATACCTCTAATATATTTAACGTTATATATATATATATATATATATATTATATCTATATATATATATAGATATATATATATAAGAATGATATATATATAGTATATATAACTTCTATATTACTATTACTTATTCTATATACCTTGATATATCGTTTGATACGGAATTAGGGGCATATGAATAATCCTACATAATATACTACTATATTAGTATATACTATATGTCACTAGCTCACTGTAGTAATATTGGTTATATCCATAGTATATACTAGGCTGCAGATCTGATGTATTAACTGATCAAGGGTAGCTGGTTAGTGACTCGTATTTGTAGGTATTAGTGGGTATGCACACACTTATCCCTACATATTATCACTATTACGTTACTCTTGCTAAGAGGTAAATAGCTGATATTATTATAATAATATATATATTGCTATTGAGCCTCGGTAGATGGTCGGTTATGATCTCGTCGGATTAATGTCTAATTCGCTTCACCCACACGCGTATATATATTTATATATATGAATTATATATAGTATTTGATATATATAATAAATATATACGGTACTATATACTATATATTATATCCGGTATATATATTTATATATAGTATCATTATTATAATATTGATAGTCATATGAGTAACATATATATACGTAATAATATATAAACTATTATATATACTATGAGGTATACATACTATATCATGAACTATGTATATTTATATAGTAACATATGATAATAGTATATATATATATATGATTTCATAATCGTTGAAGGATTATTGTTTGATACTATATATACTATCAATTATCTTATTCTACCTATATTATATATGTGTTATATATGCGGCCGCCATTGTATGTACACGTATACTGATTACTGATATTCCGCTGGGTATATAATCATGTATCATTATACTGATATGAAACGGTAGTTATAATATAACTTAGTTATGAGTATGTACGCTATATCGCGTAGCGCAGTCATATATTGGGTAGTAGTATAGTAGTAGGGCGGCCTACTGAGTAGTAGCTGTTTAATGGCTTGTTATCGTTCTACTATACCAATCCGGTAGCTATATGAATATTTTGTAATTTTGCTTGCTAGCTTACGTTGATCGATTATGATGCTAATAACAAGCTATATGCTAATACGGCCCTAAGTATAGTGGAGAGCTTGCGGTGGAGTTGATGTTGATGACACTTGTGTGTGGTACTGAATATTTTAATATACTTATGGGCTTAGTTGTAAATATCTAATACGATATATGCGACGGTGAGCCTGAGCTAGCATTGCCACTGTATAATTCGAGGAGAGAATTCAAGATAAGATATCAGATTATTTCGCCAATATGGTCACACTCCCCAGGATCTAGATGCCAATTGTGATATTTATTGTGTTTAAGTGGTTTAAATGCAAACTGTAGAAGAACTATCCTTCAACATTCCGCTCCATCTTTTGTTTCAAAAGAGAGATTGCAGTATGCGTTCGGAGGCGCTTGATAGACGCCGTATAAGTTGAGGATGCGGAATGTCAATTAGGTCGCCGTTTGCTGTTCTCGACCAAAATGCGGTATGCTATGTCCATTTTCACTATATATTATAATAAAAGTAAATTATATTATGATATAATATCCCCGGTATAACGTTCACATCGGTACTGTCATGGTAAGTTGAATGGACTGATCTATAATACTATTATTTTGTTATATAGCGTATTATTAGTAGTTCCTAATTATGATAACCTTAAGACCAATAGTTAGGGATCAATCGTATATCTGCTTGTCGACCTATAACAAAACCTCAATCTCGAGTTCGGAATCTAACCCCAATCCCATGATTGGTTACTAGGCTAATTTCTTCCTCTGGTGGATGGTTTCCTGACCAAGTGTATAAGTTAGCAAGGCATAATTGAGACGCCGGATAATGTCGCTCTGCTTCAGCGGCAGCTACAATCGGAGTGCTTGGTGCTCAAACCTTTGGCGGGCATGGTTTTGTCTATCACTACGTTTGCCCTGGAGCCTTTTGCTATTATGCGAATGTATGAGCATGGAGATAGCGGGGAATGTGGATAGTATATGAGATAGTATTGTAATCGTGTTTATAGACTGTTTGCCTAAATTTGTTTGTGTGATGTATTGTGTACTTAAAGGATATAGTGTAGGATCTACTATGTCCGTTTAGGGTAATATCACGTAAATGTATTACAGAAAATTTGTCCAAGTTGGACGGCGAGATTTTTTTTTTATGCGCCGTTGTCTCACCTGGGTAGTGGCGCTCAACGGAGAGGCATTCGTAGCGCCATAACTGAAGGGTTCACCAGTCCCGCGCAGGGGCGTGGCGTCGCTTATAGGCGAGCCTAAAGGATTCGCCTAACCCATGACGTGAGGACGTTGTAAGCTCAGATATAGTATATTATTATTATATATTATATATATAGATATAGGAGTTTAGGTATGAGGGCGTACGACCATGAATGACAAATATATATGGTCGGAATGAGTTAGTATAATATATGCAATATTCTTATATAGTCCTATATGCTGAATATGAGCTAGCTAGAGTATTGTGTGGATATGACTATCCGCCATGCTCGGCTATTTGTTTCCGCATTAAGCCGCATTCTCGCATATTCGTCGTGAACTTCCGCACCTAATATCTGACCAATCCGCATTTTACCGCATCCTACATAGTGTTCTAAAACTGAGATGTTGTAGGATGTTTTCTAAATTCTGCAATTTAAATGCAATAAAGATACAAGTATTATTTTGGCATCTTATCATATGGAATTTATGTGGAATAATTGTAATTTTGAATTTCCGATCTGCGTGTATATATATTGTAGTGTCTAGGCTTCGACGAGTATATATATAGTTATTCTGCTTAGTATATTGGCATATATAGTATTGCTTATAAGCATTATTTATATTTATATAGTTAGTATTGGTTATAGCATAATATTATTTATTATAGTATATTTAAGTAATTAGTATATAGTTATGGTTGTGAACTTGTTCTCCGAGAGTAGGGTTGGACTGGGCTTCTAATATGTTATGAGATATTTTCATTGATGTTTATATGTTTCCAATTATCTTATGATCTACTATTATCATGATATTAAGTAGGCGTATAGCTTGTAATGGTAAAGTAAGCTAGGTGTACTATATACGAAAATAGTATATATAGATAATATTAATAGGATATAATATATATATATTTACATAATATTAGCTGACTAGTTATATATTAATATAAGTGAAGTAGCAAGCAGACAATCGTGATCAAATAGTATGTACATGAACGTCGTACCTATGTATAATATCGGTTATGAATAGTATGTAGATACAAGTTGATTCCACTTAGAAATATATCATAACATCTATTATATATAATATATTATATATATATATATAAAATATATCTCACTATTTATATATATATATATATATATATATTCTATAATATATATACCTATAAATAAATTATATATAAATATATATATTTATATATATATTTATATATATATATATATATATATATATATATATAGTATATATTATACATATAATACTATACACGCTGTTATATATATATATACTAGGTATATATATATATGTTCTGAGAATGTGCGTATATATACCGGTAAATAATACAATAAGTAATATAAGTATACTATTTATATAATATATAATATATAGGTATTATATATATATATATATTTAAATATATTAAGTATATATATAGTCATATAATTGAGATTATAGATGAGTAGTATAAGTATACTTGACTATACTGCGGTAATATTAGTATATCATTATTATTTTAAGTATTGGTATGTAGTTATATATTATTATCTATACCACAAGAAATTGGCAAGCAGATTCCTGTCTTTGTCACCAACTCTCTATAAGGGTACAGGGACAAAAAGAACGTGTTCAATTATAGAGGAATCGAGCTTCTTGAGTGTTGCAGGTAAAATATATGGACGACACTATAATAGTAAGACAGTTAAAAAGTATTACAGATAGAATCTGATTGAGAGGGAGAACAATGGTGGTTTTGGGAGGGATGAATCGAAGGATTGAGTGATCAAGTATATTATACCTTGACGAACTTCTGGCAGAGAAATTCTTAGAAAAAGAAGAAAGATGTTTTGCATGCTTTCTGATTTGGAAAAGGCATATGATAGAGTGCAAAGTGGGAAGTTGTGGAGAACATTAGAAAGTTTTGGAATAAATGGTTTGCTATTAAGGCATTTAAAGGCATTCTTACAAGGGGACCTCAGTCAGAAGGGCTGTGTTTACGATTTAACAGGAAAGCGAAGCGGGAGTGGTTTAAAATAGGAGTGGGTCTGAGACAAGCTTGTGTTATGTCTCCGTGGTTGTTTCATATCTTTATAGACTTGTGTAGTTTTAAAGGTTATATCGGACTACGATTTGGGAGACAAGGAGCCTAGATGATGAATCTGAATGAAGTAATCTGGGCCGGTTGGACTTATAAGCGTCCTACTTTTTGCCGACGATTCTGTGGTGATTGCCGATATAAAGGAAAAACTGCGTGATTTGTGGCTTGCAGTTTTGAACAAGTGGTGCCAACGGAAAATGATTAAAATATTACTTCGGACTAAGTGAAGTGATGAAAATTAGTGCAAAACAAAAGGAGAAGATTCTCAATCTGGGTTGGATATCATAAAGGTGAATGGGGAAAGCCTAGCAGGAGACAACAGTTGTTTGGAGATACTTAGGAACGGATAAGGGTGTGTTGGAGCTTTCAAGAGGCCCATGAACAGAAGAGATTGATCATAGGGCTCTGTAGGGGTGCAATAGAGTATTAAGCACGACCCTTCAGAGAATCTACATGGCGGATTTGAGGAATGGAAGGATTTTAAACCGTACAAGGAAGGTAAAAATGAAATTGTTCGAGTGGATATTTGTTCCAACCTGTTCTGTATGGATGTGGGACGTGGGCATTAAACACTATGGGAAAAAGAAAAGAGAAAAGAGTAATAAAAGAAGGAGAA
>JABUQX010050286.1:0-5000 GCA_015478945.1 Trachelipus rathkii
TTATGAATTAATATATATATATATATATATATATATATATATATATAAAATATATATACTAATATATATATATATATATATATATATATATAATATATATTATTATATATATTATAATATATATATAATGTAATAAATATATATATAATATTATATCTTTTTAATATATAATTATAATATAATATATATATAATTAAAATATATATATATTATATATAATTATATATATTAATATATACTAGATATATATATATTAATTATATAATATATATACTATATTCATATATATATATGAGGGTATAATGTTGTTATTACCTATATAATATAATTTTATGTTAATAGTATATAATTAATGTGAAAACTTAAATAATGAGATTCTGGTAAATAAAGATTATCATTAATAGGTCTAAAGTGCAATGTTTCAGATGGACAGATCTTAAGGGACGACTATAGTTATTAAAAGTTATGTGTTAGTAGTGATATAAGAAATTCATAAAATAGAGAGAATATAAAATTAGCATTAGTAGTATATATAGAGTTTGTATGTTGTGTAAAGAAAGAGGTAAATGAGAGAATTAATATATGATATATATATATTAGAGATTAGGTTATATTGGAGTCATCGTATAGGAAAGGAATGGATGATAGTTATATACTAGGTAGTTGGTTATAAGCGAGTAAGTTATACTCTAAGTGGTAGAGTAGTGATTAAGGGAATCACCCTGATGGGAATTAATGACCAAGAGAAACAGTGGATCATCATTATAAGGAATATACCTTGGTGAGAGTAAGGTAGATATTGTATAGTTTTGGCAGATGGACGAGAAGATAATAAGGTAACAAATTAATATCTATATAATATATATATATATATAGAGAAATGGAATAGGTGAGTTTTATTGTGAGGGTTATTATTGAGTTATTATGTGGGGGGCCTATATTATATATATATATATATAACCTTAGGGTTACAAGGATTGATAAACTACTACATTATGAGATCGAGCTGCCTTAAGTAGAGTAGTTACGCTCGCGGTCCGAGAGAGATATCACAATATAATGGGGTATAGATTTTTTTCTTAGTATTGAGCGCATCGCAGTTCTCAATTCAAGGGTATAATTAAAGTGAGGCGGTTATAAGGAATAATTGGACTTTATATCTTATTTCGACTTACGTCATATTCTTCTACTAATATTCTATTTCCAATGCATGCTATGATATATAGCACTACTTACCTATACCAGTCTGTGAGGAAAGAAGGTTGATGATGATTTAATTAATTAATATATAATATATATATATATTATATAAGTATATATGTATATTATATATATATAATTAATATATATTAATATATATATATATATATATATATATATATAATAAATATATATATATATATATATATTAATTATATTAAATAATATATAATATATATATATAATATATATTAATATAAATATATATATATTATATTATATATGTTATTTATATCTATATACTATATATATATATAGTATATACATATATATATATATATATTATATATATATATATATAATATATAATATATATATATTATATATATATATATTATATATAATGTATAATAATATATAATAATATTAATATATATATTAATATATATTAATATTATATATATATATTATATTAAATATATATATATAATATATATTATATATATATATATTATAATATATATAGGTCAAATATATATATTAATAGATAAATTATATATATATTATATATTGCTCAGCAACAATTTGCACTCTTTAAATTCTAATTTCCACTACACATCACATTTGGTTATAAATGAGGTGCTACTATTCCGTGTTCTTTACAATTAACTATTAAAAGTTTACTAACCCACTATTAATGAATTTAACTGTTCTGCTCGTACTCATTAGTCATTAATCCATTATAAGTACTCACTGAGAGATTAATTATATATATGCACTTAGGAATTATTGCAGTCACCTATTATATATATCTAAAATCACTTCAAATTATGATGGTAAATATATTTATATATTTAAAATCCCAGAATTCGTGGTAAATTTATATCTAATATTATTATATATATAGTAACTAAGAACTCTTTTATCCTTTACAGATTAGTAAAAACATGCTATAAGTATTTTTCATTAGGGTTCATTTTCTATCATTAGTACTCTTATTAGACATTTTATTAAAAATTGTCATAATAAAAACTTTCTCTCCTCTATCTTTAATTTTCTATAGTTTCTCATGGCGGACATCACTACTTAAAAGTATAATGTTATATTATATCATTCTCTGTTATACAAGCTTAACAGTTCTCTCATACCTTTGACATCCAATTCTTACTTTAGATAATTATTGGAGCTATTCCACCTTTTTCACCTCCTTCCAACTCATTCTTAAGGTTAAGGGAATATTAGGGAATCACGGGCCCTACCTAATTCCACTCAAGGGTGAGTGGAGTATAGTTCCCGGACAGGTTTATTTTATATAAGTGACTGACGATACTATGCTCGACGCGATAATAGCTACAGGATAGTTATGTAAAGTGTGTAAATGTATCAAAGGCAGTTTATTATTAGATAAATATAGAATAACTAGGGATGATGCGTATTATTAGAGACTCTATTACCAGTGTAGAGTAACATTTAAGATTGAGCATAGGCGAACAAGTTTGAGGTCAGGGAGTTGAATAGAGAAAATATGGAACTGTGTTGAAAGGTGTGTCTCAAGAACCCTTCTCAGTGGAGGAGGTAATGCGATTAAAGAGTTCAGAAGAGCAGTAATCCGTTGTAACAGCGATGATAATTAAAGAATTGACGCAATCAATCGATTGATAGACGAAAATCCTCAGATATCTAATTATTCAATTCTAAGAGGAGCGTGTTGAGTGATAGTGAAACCTCAGAATGCCTGAAGAGCAATACTCTCGTATACAAGAGAGAGAGAGGGAAGCAACACCGCACTGATGAGAGAGAGAGAGAGAGAGAAGTACAGAGGAGAGCTCAACAACTGAGGTTGGCAGTGAGAAATTATACACTGTACTCTGAGAAGGTGTATCAAATATCTTATCTCTTAACTATAAAGATAAATAGAGACACATCTCTATTGATAAATTAGTATGCTATTCGATATATTATTGCATCCTTTCTAATTTGAGAGCGCGTACGACAAATAATATTTAATGTCATTTCTCTTATGTTATAATTCATAGAATGATCAAGTAACTTGATAGTGTTTTGTGTTAATTTGTGTATTTCTTATTATAGAGAGAAGCTAGTTATATGATTCATTACCGCTGTGTGAAAGATTAAGTAGAATAAGGATATTATATAGAAACATTGAATTCTCTCGCAAGTAATATATAATATAGTACACAATCTCTCGTCGTAGTTCGATTAACAGTATGATAGTATATGTATATACGAAATGTACCTATAGATATGCCTATTATTAACTCACAAAGTTGAGTTCTTAAAGCGTTGAGGTCTTTATAATAATTTGAATGTTTTTGAATGGAGAATGATATAAAAGTGTTGCGATCTCTATATATAAGGTAACGGAGTAAAGTGAGTAAGGATGAGGTTCCAGACGGAACCATGTAAAGAGAGTGGATATGTGATACGATAATGTTGGAATAAATTCGATGAAGAGTATGTATAGATTAGTCACTTTCTAATAACTCTAATTTAACAGACTAAAGGATAAGAGGATTACAGAGATATGAATGTAAACATGCTCAATCCATCGAGTAATCATCCTCTCAACTACTTTTCATATGCATTTACGAGAGACAAGATGTACTGAAAGGATGAGAGAAGTGCACGTCGACGAGAGAGAGGTAGATCGCCAGTAGAGTGCTTCTTGTTAAAGCCGTACTGACGATCAGAGATAAGATTAGAAGAATTGAGACGTTTTCAAATCTTCCTGTTTAGAACTGATTCGAAAACTATAGAAAGAACAAAAGTTAGAGAGATTTGGCGATAGTTGGAGGGTTGAAATTGATTCCCTTTTTTTCGGTACAGGCTGATTGAGCAGCACATTTCCAGCAAGAAGGGAAAGCCAAAGTAGAAAGAAAGAGGCTGAATAATTAATAAGGCAGAGTGGAAGCTTGAAAGCACGAGTTTTGAGAATCACAGAAGAAACACCATCAGAACCGTATGCCTTCTTAGTGTTAAACTTTGTAAAAGCAGAAATAACACACTTAGAAGAAATTACAATATTAACATAAATATGTTGGAGGGAGGTGGAGAAGAAGTAATAGCACTGAACCCGTCTATGGTGGAATTAGAAGCAAAGGTTTGAACAAAGAGTTCAGCTCTAATGGAAGGTTAAACGGCAGTTGTGCTGTCGGAAAACACTAAAGAAAGCCAAGATGAAGAAGCAAAGTTAAGAGTTAACAATTTTTGAAAAATGTCAGAAAGGACGTGAGGAAGAGGAGCCAGTAAGATTATTGCATTTTCTACTGCGAAAAGAATTTTTTAGTGTCATGGAAAATAGGTTTAGCACGATTCTGGGATGAAATATAAGTTTTACGGGTTTCTGGAATTTGAAGATGACAGTAATTCCTAAAGGCATCGTCCCTGTGCCTAATAGCACGAGAACAAGCAGAGTTAAACCAAGGTTATCTAGGTTTAGTTGAAGGTAAAGATTATGGGGTATATACAGTATATTATATAATATATATATAATACTATATATATGATATATAATATATATAATATATATATATATATATATATAATATACTACTTATTATATAGAGTTATATATATACATATATATATATATATAGTGATAGTATATTAATATATAGATATATATATATATAGATTATATATATAATATTTATTACTATACTTTATATACATATATATATATATAATATAAGTATATATATATATAATATATATATTATATCATATGTAATATATATAATTATATAATATACATACGTATATATCATATATGCTATTAT
>JABUQX010050286.1:10000-12500 GCA_015478945.1 Trachelipus rathkii
AGAATAGGAAAGTTAGGAAACGACAGTAAAATCCGCAGGAGGCGGTAAAAGCTGAATGAGTTTGTGTTTTTTTAAAGTGTTCAAGTTTTTACGCCTACATTGTATTGTTTGCTATTTTATGCATTTAAAGGAACGAATCGGAGGCTGATGATCGGCAGATTCAGGCTTTGTTTCTTTTGGGGAATTGGTGGGATCAACTCGTCCGGGTGGAGGGAGATCCACAGGAGCTGGCCAGATTTGCAGTATTAGGGCGGTTCCTGACTGAAGGTTTCAGAGTACGACTGGAGCAGCGAGGTGGATTGACTAAAATTTGGTTGAGGAGAGACCCGACGAGGAACTGAGAGGACGAGGTTTTGGGTTGTCATGGTCATTGAACGGTGGTTACTTGTAAGTTTCTTTTATGTTGTTGTGATGGGTAATCTGGAACAAATATACTACGTAGAGGTGTTTGTTATTAGGGTTAAATTTACAGGAATCATTCCAAGGTTGCTAATAATTGCTCATTTTTTTAACAAAGAAATTGCTTATTTTATATAATACTGATGTTAATGCCTTTAAGAGAATGATTAATTATTGTGTTAAAGAATTATTTATTGTTTTAAAGAGTGGTGTCATTGAATTATATTTTACGAAAATCTTGTTTATTTTAATCCTCCTCATTATTGTTGCAACAAAAAGGTTTAAGTTATTATGGTTAAAGTGAAGGCCGGTCGGCTATAATATATATATATACAGTATATAAGTGCTATAGTTGCACTTGCAAAATATAATTTAGTTTAATTAAATGGTAAATTGTATATACTAAACTAGATCGCAAACACTTAAATATATAAGTTTGAATACTTATAGTGCTAAATTATTATAAAATTTTATAACTTAAAATCTTAAAAATATGTAAAAAAAATATTTTGATTTTTTATTTCTATCTTCTCTTAAATTAAAATTTATATTGGTAACTAAATTAAAAACATTTTTTATTATTACTGGAAACCAAATTCAATTTATAAATAGGGTAAATATATAAAATGCATACAAAGTGCAATGTATGCTAGAATATATATATATATATATATATATATATATATATATATATATATATATATATAAAAGATAGCCAATTTATAAGGCTTCCATTCTCCTCGCGTTGCAATTATAATGCAACTTTCCTTCAAACGTATCTCATCGGGATACTGAACGAAATATTTTGAAAATGTTTCTCGTGATTTACCATTTATTAGATTGAGAAATCTTCGTTGCACAGCATGTCTCATCTCTAGTCTTGAAAAATAAACGATATAAAAAAAAATTTTTTTTTTTTTCGTTTTTTTCAGTTTTTATTTATATGTTCTTGTGAAGCTCAATTTCGATAAGTTTTCAACTCATTTAAAAATTAAATCACTGAAAGAATATATATAATATATATATATATATATATATATATATATATATATATATATATATATATTATATATAATATATATATATATATATATATATATATATATATATATATATAATATATATATATATATATATATATATATATATATAATATATATATATATATATATATATATATATATTATATAGTATATATTATATATATATATATATATATATAATTATATATATTTATTTTATTATTATTATTATTATTTTTATTATTATTATTTTATTTTATTATTATTATTAATTTTATTATTATTATTATTAATTATTATTATTATTATTATTTTATTATTATTATTTATTATTATTATTATTATTATTATTATTATTATTATTAATTATTATTATTAATATTAATTATTATTATTATTATTATTAATTATTATTATTATTAATTATTTTATCCTCTTGAACACAAGATTGGGTGTAAGGTGTGTAACACACACCGGAACAGAAAAGTAGTAGAAGAATAAATGACGTAAGTCGAAAAAAGCCCAGCCTTACCGCCCCTTTATACCTTTAAGTGAGAAACCCGTCGCGTCAGAAAAATCCACACCTAGGCTTCAGGGACTGCACGGACCTCACTGTGGCATCTCGTCAATGTGTGGTTCATCCCCTGGACGTAAAAACCAGCAACCATACCACCATTACAAAACCCAGCATTCACGTCCTATTATGCTACTTTCTTCTCGCCTCTGCCAACTCACATTCCTCTCCTTCAGGCATTCCTTTACTGACTCAATCACTTTTTCTTCGTCTCGCAGCCGGTCGATCCCAACACACTCACACACTATAAGCACCCGTTTAACGCAACGCGAGCTATCATCCATCCTTTCCACATTACCAAACCATCTCAATGTACTCTCGTTTATTCTCTCATTTCCCCACCTCTTCACACCACACAACTCCCTAATACTTTCATTCCTGCATTTTATCATTCGTCCTACTCCTAACACACCGCTGTGATTGGTCCAAGTACTAGGAGACCCCGTAATCTCGGACAAATACTCTTAATCGGGACCAAGCTCCACTATCATAAATTACATGCGTA
>JABUQX010050286.1:20000-32500 GCA_015478945.1 Trachelipus rathkii
TCTTCGAAGATGGTCCTTTCATTCCTAATACGAATGGAAACTTTCCTGATTCTAATTTTGAATTTGTTTGAAAAATTATTGTTTCGTAAGCACATGTTTCTTTTTTAAAATTATTTATATTTTCACTAAGAGTTGAAATCTGTTTATTAATCGTTTTTAAGGCGTTTTCAAAACCATCTTTTAACAGAACGTTATTATGCATATCAAAGAGTTGAGATTTTATTTCTTCAACAAATTTTTTAATATGATCACCTTCAGATTGTAATTCAGTTATTGATTTATTCATATTTCCCGTCTGTTTTAACATTTTATCAACCTTACTTCTTGTTTCTTTTACTAAATTATCTGTATAAAATTTTGTAGTAACATCGTTTTCTTCTCGAGGATTAGCCGCATTTGCCAGCCTTTTATTTTCGATATCAAAATTACCTTCCTCATCTAAATATTTAAATCCAATTCCTGACAGTCCTGGAGGTCCTGGAGGTCCTCGAGGTCCTCGCGATCCTGGTGGTCCACTTCTTGTTAGAGGTCCTTCACCAAAGTTATTAACACTCATTTATTTTAGAGAAAAAAAGTTCTTGTAGAATTGAGTGAAAATTTAATTTCAATACAGTTACTCCGAAAAGAACAAATAAACACAAATGACCGCAAATAACTTCATTCAGTTTTTGTATTTGATACGTTGAATAGACAATATCGCATTGTATATAATTTTCAAATTCAGTCGGAGGTTGAACACCGAATGAATCGAAATAATAGCATAAGTTATTACAATTCTTAAACCAACATGTCCAATGAGTTCCTGAACCTTTAATTGAATCCAAATTTAAGATTCCAGATTCCTTTTTATTAGATTTTTTTGGAAGAGCATCTCTCATATAAATTCCTTCAAAGTTTGGAATTTTAAGTTGATTAATATATTTCATAAGATCGTATTGACTCAACGCTTTCATCGGAATATTCAACTTTTGTATGGTTTGAAAAATAAACCCTCGCCAGTTTTTCGACGAGGGTATGGTTTTAAAAAAAGACCTTTTCCATTTGTTTTCTTTTTTTCCATTTGAAGGTTATGCCTTCTAGTCTCTTCTAATTGCTTTTGTGCCGTTTTTTTTATCATTTACAGTTTTAGCAATAGCGCTAGCTCCACCAGCAAGAGAACCGATTGCACTTGCAGCTGCTAGTAATGTTGGAAGTGTTATTAAAAATCCTCCATGTTTTGCCAAGGCTGTTACTTGTGATATGCTTAATTTTAAATTAAATGGTATACCTTTTAAAAATTTAGCTTTTTGTGTTGGAGTTATAAGGAGAGATATGTTTCCTTTATCCTTTGGATTGATTCTAACTGATATAGAAGATTTTTTGTTTACTGCGTTGTTTAACTTCTTTACCTGATTCGGTGTAAGATATACTTTCATATCGTTGTACGTCATTATCTAAGAAAGAAAAAAAGTTATATATATAAAATTTTATATATAATTTTTTCCATTTTAAATTCTCATAATTTTTTGAAAATTACGATAAAATTATGTTAAATATGAAGAGGTTGGGGGCAGCAGCTGCCCTCAACCTCTATAAATTACGATAAAATTATGTTAAAATTACGGTAAATATGAAGAGGTTGGGGGCCGTAAGGAATTTCCCTAATTCTGTGTAATATAGAATAAAATTATGTATAAAATTACATTAAAATAAAGAAGAGGTGGGGGGCAGATTGCTGCCCCCACCTCGCATTAATTCTATATTTAAAAAGAGGTGGACAGTTACTGTCCCACCTCGTTCTAGTTTCTATTATTTAAGAAGAAGTAAAAAATATATATTATGTATAATATATATTATATATAATATATATTTATTTATTTTTTATATTTAATTATTTTAAATTTTTTATGTTTTATTAGAAGTAAAATGAGTTTTTACTCTTCCACATTCTGAGCATGTACCTCTAAGCATACTACTTTTATTTGTCATAACCTTTTGAACATTTTCAGTATTTGTTATTTTTCTACAATGAATACAATAATACCTCATTTATTTAAGAGAAAAAAATTAAAAAGCGATATTCATTTTATTTCCATCAGATTGTAGTTTCACAAGTCGATCTGATAATACTAATGCATAAGCCTTTGTAGGTTTTGATATATTTTTCTTAAAAGTTGCTCTTATTTTAATATCTGTAACTGAATTTTTTATTTTTTCAGATTGTCTACTTACATCAAATACTAGCAATGGATACAAATTTTGATATTCTATTAAACTAATAGAACAATTTTCTTTATTAAGTATATGATTAGAATAATCTGATAGCATTTTATAAGCGGTTGTATAATAATTCTCATTAAAATCAAGTCGAAGATCCATTTCTGGATATCTTTCACTATTTAACTGAACAAAAGCGTTAGTTATATTACAATGATTAAATATACCTCTATTCATAATTTGATTATCACCATTTGTTTCTTGAAAAGCTAAAATTATAAATCGAGGTTTCTCAGATCCGGCTGTAACATTTAATCTCCAATCGAATTGTTGTTGTCCTTGATTTACTTCTATAGATTCACACTGTCTATTCAAAAAATTAATATTTAAAGTAACTTTATTTTGAATATCTTTATACAGTTTTATTGAATATTCATCTGTAAGTGTTACGTGTGGGATTCTCCATACTATTCTCGATAAAATAATTTTACCATCAGGAACTTTATAAGTACCATCATCGTTTTTATCTGACGATTTTAATATAACATCATTATCATCTTCTTTTCTTCTTAATGTAAGCTGATGTTTTATGCCATAAATTACTTTATCATAATTTTCGCAAAATCCAAATATATGACTTAATGGAATAGCTACACTAAAATTTCCCGATGAGTTCTTAAATAAGTATTTGTGTCTCTCCATATATCCAGAATTATTAATTTTTGGACATACTTTATCACATTTATCAGGTGACCACATAAAATTCATACCTTCTAAATAATTGAGAGGATATGTTAAAAGTCCTTTCATAGTTGATGCTTGTCCAGGATTTGGATATTCTTCCATACTTTTATTTCCAAGTTGATATTCAACTCTTGAAAATAAGTACATGATTCCGTTATTTATTAAATTTATATATAATTCTTTTCCTGCTCCAGTTCCAGTTCCAGGTTGATCTTTTTCAAATGTTGATCCATCTTCTTTTTTTAAAGATCCCTCGATATAAATATAACTTCTAGAAGGTAGTAAAAATTCATCCTGATTTTGAACTGATATTCTTATATCACTAGGTGTATTTAAATCAACTCCTGTATAAGGTTCATATTCTTGATATTCAAATCTTTTAATTGAATCATCTATTTCTGATGATTCCTTCCAATTTAAATTATACTCCATTTATTATAGAGAAAAAAAAGTTTATGTTGATTTTAAATGTAATCGAATAGTTATTTCTTCTCCTCGAAGATTTAACGGTTTATGATATTGATCAGTAAGCCAAATATGAATTAAATTAACAGTTGGAATTGTTATCGGTAGATATACTACTGTATTAGGTCTCTCATTTATTTTATAACCGGGAGGAACATCGGGAAAGAAACTATACAAAATTGGTTTTTGATGTCCATTAAGATAAGAACCTTCTATAATATCACAATTAACTAAGATAGAATTTACTGGTGAAATATTAACAATGTTTTCACTTTCATGTTTTCCAATGCCTTCAATAGCATCCCTACTAAATCCTAAAAGATTTTTAAATGACTTTTCATTGAAATATATAATAAAATTAGCCTTCCTAACATGAATAATACATTTCATAGTTATGTGGTTTGCTTCAATACTGAATGCTTCTGAATGCTTATTTTTAACAAGATGTTCTTGAATGTAATTATTAATCGCTTTGATTTCATAAGCTCCTGTTGGAAATAATATTTCAAAAATTTTACCGTTATATTCATATGCAAATTTATTATTTGATTCATCAATATTTGGTACTGAATTATACGTATTTATATTTAATAACGCTATTTCATGTGTTTTACCCTTTTCTAATTTTAAAGAAGGGTAAAAATTATATTTGAAATCAGATGTATTACTAGATAACACAATGCTCATTTATTATAGAGAAAAAAGTTATTTAAAGATTTTATTATATCTGTATCAAATATACCTAATCTTAACAGTTCATCATTAATAGCTTGTAACTCATTAAAAACGTTAGTATTACCCGATTGAATTTCTGAAAATAATATTCTATGTTTATTAACAAGCTCATTAGGATCTGAAGGTAAAAATTTAAATCCCGTACCTGATATTTCAGGTACGTCTCCTACACTAGTTCTTCGAGGAGTATCTCCAACACTGCTTCTTCTTGGTGTTCTTACTTTCTGACGTAATTCTGATTTTAATTCATCAAGCAATTTATATTCATCATATATTGGTTTAATAAACATCTTATATTTATCACCCTTATTCGATTTAGCAGTACTTCCATCGTATCTAAAAAACGCTTTAGTTTGAATCATTATTTTCTTATAATTATTATAGTCATTTACGGAAACTTCTCCAGGATTTTTCAAGGTTAGAAGTTTCCATAGACCTTCAGTACCGATGTATTGGGTTTTATCAATAATTAAATTATTACCATCAATTTTAACTGTTGTGTTACCTAATTTAAAATCATCACCTCCTTCAGTCATTTTAATACCGAATGCGTTGTCATATTTATTAGGATAATAAATTACGCTCATATATTTTCCAGCTATTTTTCCTAACTTTGTAAAATTATATTTAGGAGAGCTAGGCGATGCTGATACTTCTTCAATAGCTAAAGGAACTTGACGTGAAGTAAGAGCTGGTAGTGTTGGTTGAGTTTGAAGTATTTCTTTTTGATGCACAGTTATATCCTTAATCGGTTCAATTAATGGTTGTAGTAGTTTAATATTTTCTTGATAGATATCTTGTTCACCTAATTTTTCGTTTAAAAATCTTTTCTGAAGTTTCTTTCTAATATTTACTAAATCAGATTTTTCTTTAATATTAACATATGCCATTTATTAAAGAGAAAAAACAGAAACAGTTAAACATCAAACAGTTTAACACAAACATAACGCTAAACACATCAACATCAACTCGTTTCACGTACCGTTTTTAAACAATTAGGATTTCTGTTTCATAAGCAATTTAAACTGTTTGATGTTTAACTGTTTGATGTTTGATGTTTAGCTGTTTGATGTTTGATGTTTAACTGTTTGATGTTCGATGTTTTTGATGTTTGATGTTTAACTGTTTACCGTTTCACGTTCTATATTTCCGTTAAGTCTTTTTCATTTATCCAAGATGTTGTATTGTATCCTTTCCATTTAACTAATATTTTCTCTTTATTTCTTTTTAATATTTTTTCAACCTCGTATAATTCACTTTCATATTTCACCATTTCTTGTTCATAAAAACTTCCAATAATCTCTTCATCACTCATGTCTCTTATTTTATAAGTTATAGGATTTGTTTTCAATACTTCAGATATAATAAATATTTCTTCTGTAAAGTTTGGAAGATAACCTTTTCTAAAATCTTTATATTTTCTGCTGATTCTTACTCTATCACCAAGGTTAAATTTTGGTTTCCTAAGTTTAGACTTAGTAGGAGGAAATAAATTTTCATACACAACTTTACTATTCTTCTCAAGAGATCCTTGTTCAGGAGTCATTTTAATACTTCTATGAGAACTTGTATTATAATTTTTTACTAAATTAGGGAGAATATCAATCCATTTCTTTGTTTTGTTTTCTGTAAAATATTTCCACATTTTAGATTTTAAAGTTCTGTTAAATCTTTCTACTACTTGAGCTTTCGTTTCATTCTCTGTAGCAAACCAATGTATTCTATGTTTTCTAAATAGCTCTTGAGTTGGTTTATTTATGAATTCGAGTCCTTTATCCGTATGTATTTTTCTAGGAATTCTTTCCTTAAATATATTTTGAAATGCCTCTGCGATATCATTTCCAGTTTTCTTTTTAATAGGAGTAGCCCAAGCGTATTTACTGAATATATCTATAACTGTTAATACGTAATTTATATTTTCTGGATACTCTGGAATCAACGACTTAGTACGAAAAAGTGGATTATCTTCTAAGATAGTTAAGGACTGGCTAGATCATCAAAACGTTTACACATTGCATAAACCTATAAGACATAAATTTTCAACGAGAAGAGTGATGGTCTCTAGTGTTGATGATCAATGGCAAGCTGATTTAGTAGACATGCAAAAATATAAATCTCAGAATAAAAATATAAATTACGTATTAACAGTTATAGATATATTCAGTAAATACGCTTGGGCTACTCCTATTAAAAAGAAAACTGGAAATGATATCGCAGAGGCATTTCAAAATATATTTAAGGAAAGAATTCCTAGAAAAATACATACGGATAAAGGACTCGAATTCATAAATAAACCAACTCAAGAGCTATTTAGAAAACATAGAATACATTGGTTTGCTACAGAGAATGAAACGAAAGCTCAAGTAGTAGAAAGATTTAACAGAACTTTAAAATCTAAAATGTGGAAATATTTTACAGAAAACAAAACAAAGAAATGGATTGATATTCTCCCTAATTTAGTAAAAAAGTATAATACAAGTTCTCATAGAAGTATTAAAATGACCCCTGAACAAGGAGCTCTTGAGAAGAATAGTAAAATTGTGTATGAAAATTTATTTCCTCCTACTAAGTCAAAACTTAGGAAACCAAAATTTAACCTTGGTGATAGAGTAAGAATCAGCAGAAAATATAAAGATTTTAGAAAAGGTTATCTTCCAAACTTAACAGAAGAAATATTTATTATATCTGAAGTATTGAAAACAAATACTATAGCTTGTAAAATAAGAGACATGAGTGATGAAGAGATTATTGGAAGTTTTTATGAACAAGAAATGGCGAAATATGAAAGTGAATTATACGAGGTTAAAAAAATATTAAAAAGAAAAAATGAGAAAATATTAGTTAAATGGAAAGGATAAAATACAACATATTGCATAAATAAAAAAGACTTAACGGAATATAGAACATCAAACATCAAACAGCTAAACATCAAACATCTAACACGTCGAACATACAAACAAGTTAAACATCGAAACATCAAAAACAGCTAAACTCAAACCATCAACAGTTAAACATTAACAGTTAAATTGCTTATGAAACAGAAATCCTATGTATAAAATAAAAAAACATGAAAAATCAAAACGGTAACGTGAAAACGGTTTGAATGTTTGATGTTTAGCTGTTTGATGTTTGATGTTTAACTGTTTGATGTTTGATGTTTAACTGTTTCTGTTTTTTCTCTTTAATAAATGTGCATATGTTAATATTAAAGAAAAATCTGATTTAGTAAATATTAGAAAGAAACTTCAGAAAAGATTTTTAAACGAAAAATTAGGTGAACAAGATATCTATCAAGAAAATATTAAACTACTACAACCATTAATTGAACCGATTAAGGATATAACTGTGCATCAAAAAGAAATACTTCAAACTCAACCAACACTACCAGCTCTTACTTCACGTCAAGTTCCTTTAGCTATTGAAGAAGTATCAGCATCGCCTAGCTCTCCTAAATATAATTTTACAAAGTTAGGAAAAATAGCTGGAAAATATATGCAAGTAATTTATTATCCTAATAAATATGACAACGCATTCGGTATTAAAATGACTGAAGGAGGTGATGATTTTAAATTAGGTAACGCAACAGTTAAAATTGATGGTAATAATTTAATTATTGATAAAACCCAATACATCGGTACTGAAGGTCTATGGAAACTTCTAACCTTGAAAAATCCTGGAGAAGTTTCCGTAAATGACTATAATAATTATAAGAAAATAATGATTCAAACTAAAGCGTTTTTTAGATACGATGGAAGTACTGCTAAATCGAATAAGGGTGATAAATATAAGATGTTTATTAAACCAATATATGATGAATATAAATTGCTTGATGAATTAAAATCAGAATTACGTCAGAAAGTAAGAACACCAAGAAGAAGCAGTGTTGGAGATACTCCTCGAAGAACTAGTGTAGGAGACGTACCTGAAATATCAGGTACGGGATTTAAATTTTTACCTTCAGATCCTAATGAGCTTGTTAATAAACATAGAATATTATTTTCAGAAATTCAATCGGGTAATACTAACGTTTTTAATGAGTTACAAGCTATTAATGATGAACTGTTAAGATTAGGTATATTTGATACAGATATAATAAAATCTTTAAATAACTTTTTTCTCTATAATAAATGAGCATTGTGTTATCTAGTAATACATCTGATTTCAAATATAATTTTTACCCTTCTTTAAAATTAGAAAAGGGTAAAACACATGAAATAGCGTTATTAAATATAAATACGTATAATTCAGTACCAAATATTGATGAATCAAATAATAAATTTGCATATGAATATAACGGTAAAATTTTTGAAATATTATTTCCAACAGGAGCTTATGAAATTAAAGCGATTAATAATTACATTCAAGAACATCTTGTTAAAAATAAGCATTCAGAAGCATTCAGTATTGAAGCAAACCACATAACTATGAAATGTATTATTCATGTTAGGAAGGCTAATTTTATTATATATTTCAATGAAAAGTCATTTAAAAATCTTTTAGGATTTAGTAGGGATGCTATTGAAGGCATTGGAAAACATGAAAGTGAAAACATTGTTAATATTTCACCAGTAAATTCTATCTTAGTTAATTGTGATATTATAGAAGGTTCTTATCTTAATGGACATCAAAAACCAATTTTGTATAGTTTCTTTCCCGATGTTCCTCCCGGTTATAAAATAAATGAGAGACCTAATACAGTAGTATATCTACCGATAACAATTCCAACTGTTAATTTAATTCATATTTGGCTTACTGATCAATATCATAAACCGTTAAATCTTCGAGGAGAAGAAATAACTATTCGATTACATTTAAAATCAACATAAACTTTTTTTTCTTTATAATAAATGGAGTATAATTTAAATTGGAAAGAATCATCAGAAATAGATGATTCAATTAAAAGATTTGAATATCAAGAATATGAACCTTATACAGGAGTTGATTTAAATACACCTAGTGATATAAGAATATCAGTTCAAAATCAGGATGAATTTTTACTACCTTCTAGAAGTTATATTTATATCGAGGGATCTTTAAAAAAAGAAGATGGATCAACATTTGAAAAAGATCAACCTGGAACTGGAACTGGAGCAGGAAAAGAATTATATATAAATTTAATAAATAACGGAATCATGTACTTATTTTCAAGAGTTGAATATCAACTTGGAAATAAAAGTATGGAAGAATATCCAAATCCTGGACAAGCATCAACTATGAAAGGACTTTTAACATATCCTCTCAATTATTTAGAAGGTATGAATTTTATGTGGGCACCTGATAAATGTGATAAAGGATGTCCAAAAATTAATAATTCTGGATATATGGAGAGACACAAATACTTATTTAAGAACTCATCGGGAAATTTTAGTGTAGCTATTCCATTAAGTCATATATTTGGATTTTGCGAAAATTATGATAAAGTAATTTATGGCATAAAACATCAGCTTACATTAAGAAGAAAAGAAGATGATAATGATGTTATATTAAAATCGTCAGATAAAAACGATGATGGTACTTATAAAGTTCCTGATGGTAAAATTATTTTATCGAGAATAGTATGGAGAATCCCACACGTAACACTTACAGATGAATATTCAATAAAACTGTATAAAGATATTCAAAATAAAGTTACTTTAAATATTAATTTTTTGAATAGACAGTGTGAATCTATAGAAGTAAATCAAGGACAACAACAATTCGATTGGAGATTAAATGTTACAGCCAGATCTGAAAAACCTCGATTTATAATTTTAGCTTTTCAAGAAACAAATGGTGATAATCAAATTATGAATAGAGGTATATTTAATCATTGTAATATAACTAACGCTTTTGTTCAGTTAAATAGTGAAAGATATCCAGAAATGGATCTTCGACTTGATTTTAATGAGAATTATTATACAACCGCTTATAAAATGCTATCAGATTATTCTAATCATATACTTAATAAAGAAAATTGTTCTATTAGTTTAATAGAATATCAAAATTTGTATCCATTGCTAGTATTTGATGTAAGTAGACAATCTGAAAAAATAAAAAATTCAGTTACAGATATTAAAATAAGAGCAACTTTTAAGAAAAATATATCAAAACCTACAAAGGCTTATGCATTAGTATTATCAGATCGACTTGTGAAACTACAATCTGATGGAAATAAAATGAATACCGCTTTTTAATTTTTTTCTCTTAAATAAATGAGGTATTATTGTATTCATTGTAGAAAAATAACAAATACTGAAAATGTTCAAAAGGTTATGACAAATAAAAGTAGTATGCTTAGAGGTACATGCTCAGAATGTGGAAGAGTAAAAACTCATTTTACTTCTAATAAAACATAAAAAAATTTAAAATAATTAAATATAAAAAATAAATAAATATATATTATATATAATATATATTTTTTAATATCTTGGTAAATGTTTCTATCTCTTCTTAAATAATAGAAACTAGAACGAGGTGGGAACAGTAACTGTTCCCACCTCTTTTTAAATAATAGAATCTAATGCGAGGTGGGGGCAGCATCTGCCCCCACCTCTTCTTATTTAATGTAATTTTAACATAATTTTATCCTAATTTATAGAGGTGGGGGCCGTAGCGGCCACCAACCTCTTCATATTTACCGTAATTTTAACATAATTTTATCGTAATTTATAGAGGTTGAGGGCAGCTGCTGCCCCCAACCTCTTCATATTTAACATAATTTTATCGTAATTTTCAAAAAATTATGAGAATTTAAAATGGAAAAAATTATATATAAAATTTTATATATAATAACTTTTTTTCTTCTTAGATAAATGACGTACAGCGATATGAAAGTATATCTTACACCGAATCAGGTAAAGAAGTTAAACAACGCAGTAAATAAAAAATCTTCTATATCATTTAGAATCAATCCAAAGGATAAAGGAAACATATCTCTTCTCCTAACTCTAACTCAAAAAGCTAAATTTTTAAAAGGTATACCATTTAATTTAAAATTAAGCATATCACAAGTAACAGCCTTGGCAAAACATGGAGGATTTTTAATAACACTTCCAACATTACTAGCAGCTGCAAGTGCAATCGGTTCTCTTGCTGGTGGAGCTAGCGCTATTGCTAAAACTGTAAATGATAAAAAAAACGGCACAAAAGCAATTAGAAGAGACTAGAAGGCATAACCTTCAAATGGAAAAAAAGAAAACAAATGGAAAAGGTCTTTTTTTAAAACCATACCCTCGTCGAAAAACTGGCGAGGGTTTATTTTTCAAACCATACAAAAGTTGAATATTCCGATGAAAGCGTTGAGTCAATACGATCTTATGAAATATATTAATCAACTTAAAATTCCAAACTTTGAAGGAATTTATATGAGAGATGCTCTTCCAAAAAAATCTAATAAAAAGGAATCTGGAATCTTAAATTTGGATTCAATTAAAGGTTCAGGAACTCATTGGACATGTTGGTTTAAGAATTGTAATAACTTATGCTATTATTTCGATTCATTCGGTGTTCAACCTCCGACTGAATTTGAAAATTATATACAATGCGATATTGTCTATTCAACGTATCAAATACAAAAACTGAATGAAGTTATTTGCGGTCATTTGTGTTTATTCGTTCTTTTCGGAGTAACTGTATTGAAATTAAATTTTCACTCAATTCTACAAGAACTTTTTTTCTCTAAAATAAATGAGTGTTAATAACTTTGGTGAAGGACCTCTAACAAGAAGTGGACCACCAGGATCGCGAGGACCTCGAGGACCTCCAGGACTGTCAGGAATTGGATTTAAATATTTAGATGAGGAAGGTAATTTTGATATCGAAAATAAAAGGCTGGCAAATGCGGCTAATCCTCGAGAAGAAAACGATGTTACTACAAAATTTTATACAGATAATTTAGTAAAAGAAACAAGAAGTAAGGTTGATAAAATGTTAAAACAGACGGGAAATATGAATAAATCAATAACTGAATTACAATCTGAAGGTGATCATATTAAAAAATTTGTTGAAGAAATAAAATCTCAACTTTTTGATATGCATAATAACGTTCTGTTAAAAGATGGTTTTGAAAACGCCTTAAAAACGATTAATAAACAGATTTCAACTCTTAGTGAAAATATAAATAATTTTAAAAAAGAAACATGTGCTTACGAAACAATAATTTTTCAAACAAATTCAAAATTAGAATCAGGAAAGTTTCCGTTCGTATTAGGAATGAAAGGACCATCTTCGAAGAAAACTGGTTATGTTATGCCGTATAAAGGATTTATAGATACAATTACATTGGCATCTCTAGATGAAGATCGATATATTTTAGTGAAGTTATTTATCAATGGAGATGAATTTAAAGATTTAGATATATATAAACATAGTGATACAGATTT
>JABUQX010050287.1:0-5000 GCA_015478945.1 Trachelipus rathkii
AATGACACCGCGCTCTCTAGGTGATGGGGCTGTGCCTAAAACTTTGAATATTGACAGAGAACGATGAAATATTGGATATAGGACAAGCCTTTTATATGTAACCATCGCTGACAGAAGAGGTAAAATGGCACCACGCCTCCTAGGGATGGGGCTGTGCCCCTAAACTTTGAATATTGACCTGAACCGATGAAACTTTGGGTAATACAACCTTCTTATAATGTAATATCGATACAGTAAATGGTGATTAGGCAGAAAAAAATTAAAATTAAAAAAAAAAAAAAAAAAGGAAAAAAATTATTCTTTTTATGTTTATAATTTAAAAAAAATTGGGTTTTTACATACCCCCTAAAGCTGTAAATGAGTAAATCAAAAGCCACCGCCTCACCACCAGCCCACCTCTATGCACCCTGTCTTGATCATAATCGATCTACTGATTCAGGTCATATTTTGTATAAACATATACTAAGAATAAGTTTAGTTTATTCTGAGGTTTTATTTACTTTAAACATTTTTGTTTTTTACTAAAATTTACGCGTTTTTCATATTTTTATTAACGTAAAAATTTGTGGTGTTTTACATAACCCTACGAAATGGGTAAAATACATGATAAATAGTAAATCAGCCACCAGTCCTCGCTCTGCTGTCTCATCCCAACTTTGATTCTATGAGGTATTGTTCTATTGATCTATTGATCTATTGATTTCAATCATATTTTCGAGTATCATTTTCGAATATAAACATAGCATAAAAATAAGTTTTTTTTTTATACTGACAATCGAATATATGTTGTAGCATAAAACAGTATTACACATCATAAAGCTTACCATGAACATAACTGATTAAGAACTATAATGTATAACATCGAAACCTAACATATGCATTAAACGCGAATAAACAGTCAACAGATTTAACAAAGTACTATACTGAACACAGGAAAGTAACTAAGTTGCATACAGAAGTAAACCCTATTCAGACTTTTTCAAGCATATTCATATGCCGTATTTTACATTAACATAGTAACATTAAACAAAAATTTATCATACCCTAACCTAATTATCATCCTGAGCAACGAATCTATCTTCAGTAACAAAGTTTTCATAATGCAATAAATAGCTAACATATAAACCTGAAGCTAAGATATATGTACACTCCAACTAAACGCGGCCTTAGAGCACGACAAACGTTAAATTAACAACTTCCATACTAACCACAAGTAAAGTAACTAAACATTGCATACAGAACGTACCCTAGTCGCACTATTTTCAAACGTACCTCTAACATATCACTGTTATTTTTACATTAACATAGTAACATTTAACAAAAGTTTACCATAACCTAACCTAAATATACATCATACTGGCAACGAATATATTGCTAACGTAACAAAAGTTTTTCACAATCGGTAAAGCTAACATATCGTAGCTGAACTAAGAATATAACACCAATGACAATACCTAAACATCCCGAAAATACTTAAGCTTCGAATAATACTGTTACAATAAAAAGTTCTATACTTAACAACATAAAGTAGCTAACAATGCATACAGAACGAACAGGAGCGAAGCTGATGTAGTAAATATTCATTTAATAAATTAGTACTGAACTGATTGTTTATTTTTTCAAATTTTTTTTTTTATTTTTATTTTTTTTTTGTCAAAAAAAATTTTTTTTTAAATTTTTGCCACATTCAGAGGTCTTTGTTCGGTGAAAAAATGAAACTTATTTTATATTATTTCTTTAAAACTTTTGTTTTTTTAAAAAAGTTTTATTTTATTTTTAATTTATTTCTTTAAAATTTTTGTTTTAAAGAAACTTTTATTTGTTTTTAATTTTATTTCTTTAAAACTTTTTGTTTTTTAAAAAAACTTTTAATTTTTAATAATTTTTCTTTAAAACTTTTTGTTTTTATAAAAAAAATTATTATTTTTTTTATTTATATAAAAGTAAAAAATTTAAATCTTTACATACACTAAGAGCAGTAAAGAACATGTAAATAGTAAATCAAACCCCCCAATCTATCCTCCAACCATCCATGATCTATAGATCTATTTAACCTAAAGATCTATTGACCTTTTGATCTATTAGGATAAAGCTAACATAACAAAGTTTCATCCCCTTCGTAAAGCCAAACTATGACATAACATACTTAGCACACAACAGCCGACGAATAAACAGCCAGCATTAAAATATATCTGAATTTTCTCGTAGTGTGAGTGTGAACAAATTTCATTTTATAACATATAATTTTAATAAAGAGCACTAAATAAATAATCACTACATATTCCTTTATTTTAACTATATTTTAATCATCTAATCATGGGACAGAGGATCTGTATAAATTGACCAAGTTCTATATATCTCTCAGAGTTCAACACCTTTGAAAGGTGTAAATTAAATACCTACCTGCAACTAAAACCATTTTCTGCTATTTTGTTTCAACAGCACTCATTCTCTCGCTCCAAGGAGAAGTAAATGTATCCATGCTGATAGTTATTGAGCGCACTCCCTGTATATGCGAAATTAATAAGAGGCGGTAAATCCACAGTTCGTGCTAATTATTCGTAGATTACACTATGAGCTATATGTAGTCCTTGAGTATGTCAACATCGTTAAGATGCGATGTTAATTCATTTTTTATTTCAAACGAAAGCTGTAATATTTTCAGATGTCGACTGTGAAACCCTATACACGTAGCACAGAGGGTCACACATAGGCATCGATGGGTCTCACAATAGTTTGCGCGACATCAAAGGGTATTTAATATTGTTCACGCACAAATACGACGAGAAAGCAGCATCTAATCTTAGATTCTCTCATCTCTCAAGTCATGATAGAAACCTATAGCTATTTCACTATACGAGCATCGATGCATCGGATACACACACATCATCATTACCATGCTGCTGCGATGTCGGATAATCTTTGATGAAAGATTCTTCAGCGAAAAATGAATAAGTCAGTCTATTTTTGAACTCTGGCAGGGCATACAAGCAATGTATCGTCTCACATTTCAGATATGTACGAATAAATATAATGATCACATATTGGGTATAAGAAAAGACTCGTAAGAAGATACATGCGTATGAGGGATGCGAGGAGATGTCATCAATAACCAGCACTGAGAGCGAAGAAATGTCTTACATGATGAAATCGTGGCGTAAGCAGTCGCCAAAGGTAATGAGAATCTTTTATTTCAACAACCAAATTCAGATAGAAACGTAAACAAGGAATATGAGCGCACGAACGAACCATAATATTTCAAAGTCCTATACAACATGCATGTACAGCTTCGTTTAAACATGAAATTGCGTCAGATATTTGTATTTTCAATATCTAGACTTACTGGTCAATGTCCTTTCATAACACGTTTTATTTGTATTGTTCATGTTCATTAAAGGGTTATTAGATACAGATCGAGGAATGCGTTCAACGTGCGTCAGCTGCCGCAATACTTGTATTTTCGGAAGGCAAAGATTACACAATACCTGTGATACTTATTTGTTTGGGCATATTTAGATGATCTTTCAGTCGCTTTGCTCGTTGCATGTGCAGAGGAAAAATATAACAAATTTATTAAACATTTATGTTTTTTGCTTATATCTTTATTATTTTTATTTTTAGTTTTTACATTAGCATAATGGAGGTTTATTTGTTAAAACAAACACTACAAAAACAATTTTTACGACATAACTATCTATCATACTGATCTAACAGTCAGATGCTAATCTATGGCAATGTTGTACATTATCTCTGTCAATGCGCTTTTTGCAAACTTTACCAATCTCAAGTGGTTCTATTCGAGTAGTGAACTATAAAGAATACATGTTAATTTGGGATAGTTTTATACATAATATAATTTATTCACATTTTAATTAAGGCTACTTACTTTCTCTCTGGTTTCACTCAATAGATTTCGAATATGTTTAACTAATATTATTCATACTTAAGTAATAGGGCAAGTTATTTTATGGAATACGCTTAGTTTGATCCTTGTTTTTGATAGATGTGTTTAAATATTATTTATTTTAAATTTGTATTCTTTTTAATTTTGGTGGTATTTCATACTATATAATAGTAGGATATATATAGTATATAATATATATATTTATGCAGCTTATTTAGTATATTATAAAATGAAACATTCTACAGAACTATTATAATCCAATATGTATATAGTATATATATATATAATAGTGATATAGTATAATAGCATACTTTTATATAGTGATTGTATATTTTATAAACTTTTATTGTATTATGTATACATTTTGTGTGTTTTAACTTGTTTTTTTATAACTTAATTTTTATTCTTTCTATTCTTTTTACACAACATAAAAATAAGTTCTTTATACACAGATCAAAGAGTATATGCTAACGTAATGCACCCTCTCACCTAGCTTCTTTGCTCGATTTTGATCTATTGTTCTATTGATTCAGGTCACATTTCGAGTATCATTTCTAATAAACATAGCACAAAAATAAAGTTCTTTTATACAGTAACCAACGACTATATGCTAACGTAACAATGTTTTCAACGTTAATAAAGACACATATATCGCATTACAATGAAAGATATAATACAACGAAAACCTAAACACCTTAGATCCCGATAAACTAATAACATTACAAGTACATACTTACAAGTAAAGTACCCTAGACACACAGCGTACAAACGTAAACAGGTCATAACTCTTTTTTCAAGTATATCAATGTTAATTTTATATTAACATGGTAATATTTAAAAAAAATTTAGCATAGCCTTGTCTAATTATCATACCGATCAACGAATATATGCTTAACTAACAAAGTTTTTTCACATTAACTTTAAAATTTTCAAAAAATTCATCTGTAGGCAGATTTAACTCTAATAAGGCTTCCTTCAAAAATAACAAAGTTTTATCCAAATAACCAAAATAACAAAAGTTTTTATTCAACATAACATAAAATTAAGTTCTTTGATATATAAAATTAAGTAAGTGAAAATAGTTTACTGAATTTTA
>JABUQX010050288.1:2500-5000 GCA_015478945.1 Trachelipus rathkii
ATTTGCTGAGATCATCTTATTTACGTTTGATTTCAAACGTTCATCACACTGGTGGTTGGCGCTCCTTCTCCTACTGATTTGCAGGAGGGGAGGAGGCCAAAACATTCAAGTATTCTCAACGATCTGAAACAGTTAATTAAGAACCTACACACATACCAGATCGTCTTAACAATCTTGAAACACGCTTGAATTTATGTTTCACCACTACTCCTTTTCGATATAAATACACCATTTTCACTGTTGTCTACTGTTAACTCTGACCACAATCTTGTAAGCTCTTAATTTTGTTAACTTTATCTCCAAGCAATTCTAACAATGCCCCCAAACGTACTTTCTGCACTTTAATCGGCTAATTAGGGGGCGTTGCGTCGTTTCTTTGCTAACTATGCTTGAGTTGAATCTTGCTTTAACTCGGAGGACGCTCTGTGTCTGCCAAAAAGGTAGTGACCGCAATCGTTGACGAGATGAGCAGGTTCATTCCATCTTCAACTAAATCTTTTCTCCTCAAAATCCATGGTTTGAATGGGACTGTTCTCGCTCCATCCAGGAGAGAGACATTGCCGATCGGGCATAGAAAAAATTTTTTTTCTCCTTCACTTTTACTAATTTCCATTCTGCTCGGAATCGTTTTGCAGGGCTATTATTCGACAGGCTAAACGCGCTTTCACTAAAAGAAAGTGCGCTAACCTCCTTGGCTCTCCTACTGATAAAAATTTTCTGGCCTCTTTCCAAAAAAAACATCTCTAAAACTTTGTAAATCTGCCTTTCTCCACTTATTCGCTCTTGATGCGTTCTGTAGCTAACTCTCCTACTGAAAAGCTAATCTTTTTGGCCTTCTTTTTTCATCTAATTCTACCCTAGACGATTCCGGCATCCCTCTTCCTGCTTCTTCTCCTCTCAGGTTTCCTATGCCTCTTCCCGTGATTACGCATGATCGGGTGTATGGGATTCTGAGATCTATGAGTGTCAGGAAGGCTAGTGGCCCAGATGGCATTCCTCCCCGTGTTCTGAGGGAGTGTGCTTCCGAGCTGGCCCCTGTCCTCGATCAACTCTACTCTCTATGCCTTAATACTTGTACATTTCCTCAGTGCTGGAAGCTCGCATTTGTCCAGCCAATCCCGAAAAAGGGCAGTCACTCTGATCCTTCCAACTATCGTCCTATAGCTCTCATTTGTATTCTATCTAAGATCTTTGAAACTCGCCTTAACTCTCATTTCCTGGATCATCTGGAGTCTCATTCCCTTCTTTCAGATCATCAGATTGCTTTCGACGCTCGAGTCAACTAGTGACATACTCTTCTACCTTAGAGATTTATAGTGTCTTCTGCCTTAGGGACTATGGGGGGTGGCACTCGATATATCAAAGGCTTTTTATCGAGTATGGCATGCGTCGCTACTCCATCTAAGCTCCATTCCTTTGGGTTTCCTCCTTCTCTTTTGCTTACTCTGGTCAAGTTTTCTTTCTGGTCGCTCCATATCAGCACTTGGTTGATGGAGCGACTTCTTCTCCTTTATCTGTTGTGGTGTTCTTTAGAGTTCTGTTTTAACAACCATACCAGTTACTATTCATTCCATTATCTTCTCAGCTGTACTTTTAACTCTGTTCATTCTTATGTCGATGGCTTCTCCCCTCATTTCAAATCTTCTCCCTCTTTTGCATCTAGAGTTGCTTCTCGTCTTCAGCTTTCTGATTCTTTTCTTGCTGATCTGGATGGGATTTCCCCCCCCCGGGGGGTGGGGCCGCCACCAACCGTGTGGAAAACTTTTTTTTTTTACATCCCCCTCTCAAAAACACCTCCTAACTTTCCTATCTTTTTCTATGGTTCTCCCGTCTCACATGTTGACAACATAAACATTCTTAGTCTGAAACATAAACAAAAATATCTATCTTGGAAAACTCATTATCGCAACGGTTGCTAAGGGTCGCCTTCAAAGGAAGAAACTGGAGTTCTGTTTCAGGTGTGCGGAATTTATTTTTTCTTCACAAGCTACTCTAGTTATATAAGGGCTTTATTCGCCTTTGTTTTGGAGTACTGTTCTCACATCTGGGGGGGCTCCGGCTCCACCCTTTATTGAATAGAGTAGAGTCTAAAGCTAAGAGACTAATAAACTGTCCCCTACTTTTCACTTCTCTTGACCCTCTATCTCTGCAACGTGACGTGGCGCTCTGTCTCTGTTCACATAGAAACAACAACGGCAGATGTTTTAAGAAATTGACCTTTACCATTCCACTATCTTTGCATCACTCTCGTAGCACAAGGGGTGCCATGTGCTCTCGCATGCATTTTGCGTGAGCATTGAAAATCCCAGACTCGTTCGTAGTGGTGCCTCCTTCTTTCCAGCCACTTCTGTTCTGTGGAACTCCTTGCCATCTTCTGTTTTTCCAACTTTATTTAATCTTCCTCTCTTTAAAACCCACGTCTGCGCACACAGAGAGAATTGCGTTTAGGCTTGGGCTTGGTTGGCGTTTTCCGGTATTTATTTTCTCCCCCCCTTTAAAA
>JABUQX010050288.1:10000-28466 GCA_015478945.1 Trachelipus rathkii
AAATGCATTTATTCAATAAAATACTTATTTATATATATAATAAAAACCATTTATAGTATATATATATTATATATATATAAAATAATTAACACAGTATCTTTCGCCAATTCGCTTGTAAAAATATTAATAATATAATAATAATAAATAATAATAATAATATAATAATATAATTAATAATAATAAATAAAATAATTAATAATAATAATAATAATAATAATAATAATAATAATAATAATAAATAATAATAATAATAATAATAATAATAATATAATAATAATATTAAAATAATATAATTCAAGCTTTGTTAACAACGACCAATGACAATTCAGATTTTAAAAGTAAGTTTTAAAAGATGAGTTCTCATTGGTTATTGTTTCTCCTTACAATATAAACATATTTACAGCAGTTTGACCGGGCCTTGCAGCATACATTAGGTATATAGATAAAAGAAAATAAATAATATTGCAATAGCAATATGTGACCTCTATTTTAAAACAAATAAATGAAAACAATTTATATACTTCATGTACCACTGCATTACATCTTTGGCCCACCCAACATGAAGCAAATTGGTACATTTTGCTTTATTTACATGATGATAAAACATTGGTTTCATTTTCACAGCGCTCCTTCTTCTGTAGAGGCTTCTGAAGACGAACCCAATGTATCATCGGCATACGATCTACTTAGGTAGTCAGCTATGACGTTATCTCTCCCACTAATATGGTTTAGGATAAACCTGAATCTTTGAAGGTACAAAGACCACCTCATTATCCTATTATTTTCATACCTCTTCTTATTCATAGCCGTCAGCGGTCTATGATCTGACTGAAGGATAAATTCCTTCCCATAGAGGTATGGCTCGAACTTTCTGATGCCCATAACGATCGCTAACGCCTCCTTCTCCAAAGTTGAATACCTTTGTTGGGTTGCAGACAACTTCTTACTCCCGTATGCGATAGGATGGAGAATTCCTCCGTCTTCCTGTAGGAGGACAAATCCCAGTGAAGTACCGGACGCATCCACCTGTAGCGTGAATGTCTTCTCCAACTCTGGCATCTTCAAGATTGGTTTCGAGCTTAAAGCTTCTTTCAACTTTTCGAACGCCCGCTGATGTATGGATTCCCACCTTATCTTCGTCGGCTCACCCTTCTTCGTTAGGTCAGTCAATGGCGCTGCAATTTTTGCATAGTTCTTTACAAAATCCTGGTAGTACCCAGTGAGCCCTAAGAAAGACCTTACTTGCTTTTTATTCTTAGGTGGCTCTGTCTTCTTAATTTTGATTACATTGTCTTCATGTAATCCTTTAGTGCCATTGCCAATAAAATGACCTAAGAACTCAACACTCGACGAGGCGAACTCGCACTTCGTCGGTCTGATGGTGAATCCCTCCTCCTGGAGTCTTTGTAGAACAGTCTCAATCGTAGTCGTATGCTCGCGCCAGGTCTGGGAATGGACGATGATATCATCGATATAAAAATCGGCATCGTTAATTCCATCCAGAATCCTGCGCATTGACCTTACAAGCGTCGCACCGGCATTTACCATACCAAATGGAAGCTTGAGGTAATGAAAATGTCCATCTTCGGTTGAAAAACCGGTTTTATGGCAGTCCTCAGGCTTTATTTTAATTTGCCAATAGCCCTTGGCTAGGTCAAGTTTTGTATAAAACTTATCCTTGGCAAACTTGGTGAATAAAGTCTGAGTCGTGGTCATGGGCCTTCAGGATCGAAGACCGCTAATCCTATTTAAGGCTATATGGAGCATACCGCTTTTTACTGCTCCGTCATTTTTTCTGGACAACGACATGGCGCTGAGTAAATGGGACCTCGAAGGCCCATGGGTCGGTTTCGTATCGTCGCCATCGGCCTCGTCTCCTTCTTCAGTTCCGTCGCCTCCTGAAGGATAACGCCACGTGCTTCAGTCTGATGGGGTATCATCTATGAGTCATTGCATGATTAGTAATTCTTCTTCGCGGTGCCAGGCTCACGTTGTAAAATTTTTTGCATGCTTTTCTAGGATCTCCATTAACTCTCTCCTCATAGGATCTGTTTTAGTCCTTTACTAGATTCTAGTGTCGGAGCCTCAACCTCTCTTTCTGTACATCGTAGGATCCTATCCATAAAGTGATGTTCTCTTCGGTTTTCGGTGTCTAGATCAGCAGCAGAAGAAGGCGACCTAATTCCCCCTGATGTTGGTCGCATTACTCATCGTCTCTTCTTCACTCTCCTCATCTAAATAATTTCTTTAGCAGATTGATGTGATACTTTTTAAATCACATCAACAATTGGATTTATAGTTATCTTTAACCATACATTCACCCTGTTATGGCCCGCATCTCATAATGCATCTTTATTGTTGAAGTCGGTAAGGAGAACGGAGCGCGTAAGTCTCCTACTTTAGCTTTCTGGTCTTTTTCGCGCTTTGTCGTAATATGCTTTTTTGTGAATTTGGGCTTTCAGCTAAGTTTTCTCTAGCCAACTTTATAAGTTTCATTAGCCTCTCTTTCGCTCTATAGTCAAAAACATACCTGTAGTTGACTTGCCTCTGTCAGGATTGATATCTCTGCCAATATTTCGTGTAAAATATGCATTGGACTCGCAATAGTCATTCGTAAGGAGCCGAATGGGGAGACCTGTGGAAAATCCTGTGGAGCCATCCTAGTATGTAAACAATAATGGCCTCTAAAGACTTGTGCCATTCCTCAATTGCTCATGCAGCATCCTTCTGAGCATTCTTTCAGGTGTACTGTTGAATTTTGGAGGCCTGACTCATCGGGTGGTATATTACTGGAAAACTTCTGCTCAGATGTTAAGGCCATCATTGCGTCAATCCATCTTAAATCAGATGTAAACTGACTTTGATGTTCATGATGTATCTCCTTCTGGCGACCCCCAACGTCATGAATAAATAGATGCCAGCTTTCTGTAACTTCTGTGCAGTTATTGCTCTTAAGATGTACAGGCTGTCAGTAGCGGTGACAGCATCCAAAGCGTTAGGACATACTGATGCCCTTCTGAAGACGGTGGTGAGTCGGTCCGATCAGGTTTCGATAATTACTTCTTTGACGGCTCTCATGATTGGCATCGGAACACAAGGTATTTGTTCTTTACTTGAGCTTTCGGCGTTCTCGTGACAGATGTTCACATAGAGTAAACAATGTGTTTGTTACATCCAGATATATGTTGCCAAAAGAACTGTTGGGTTAATTTTTATCCATTTGTCTTCTTTAATTCCCTGATGACCCATCACCGAAGATCATCATGTGCCACTTCATAACCTACTCCTTATACTCTTGGACACAAGTAAATCTCTCCTGGCCTGGTTTTCATACTCTTTTAAAACACACTCCATTCTTTACTACATACTTTGTTTCTCTACTCTTTCTACTTGACCTCCATATCTCTGCAGAGTAATATCGTCCTTTTTGCTTACTTTTTAAAAGTTTCCGATCATATAATAAGTTCTGTATTAGCTTTTCACTCAGATGGCTTCTGCTCTTCAACCCATCAGCTACTACATTCTTTCTCTGGAACTTGTGTGTGAGCGTACATCCGGCTCGTCGTAGCTTCACCGACTCTTTTCGGTAGTACGATCTGTTTCGTCAGACCAATATGTATCTTTCAATCGACGTCCGTGGCGCATCCGGTACTTCTGTACTTCTTCAACGTTGTTTTAGTGGCTTTCTAGGGATTTAATTACTTCTTTTTCCTGTATCCTTTCACGCATTAGAGGTGAAGCATTGGGACCGCTATCTCACATTCAGTGATGGCTCCGCGGTTGGTTCGACATCTTATTGACGTCCAAAGATTGTGGTACTGACGGTTTCCCTCTGTAAAATTCTTCCATCTCCAAACTCGCCATTCCATTATGATTAGTCTCTGCAGGTTCTTCTTGAGAACTTTCCTCAGCGTTCTCGGCGATGGGAATGGCTAACTTCTATGTGTTATGCTCGTCTCTAGCATTAAGAGGAACTCTGACTACATACAGTCCTCATGCGAGGTTCGAGGCTGAGTCAGGGGTAGATGCCCTTGACATTCCATGACTAAATCATTAGTACGACTTCCGGGCAAGCACTGCTTGCGTCTGTTCCTCCCCGTAGTAGGGGTATCCAATCTATGTTCTGGAGAGGACTTTCATATCATCCGTACCGTCGCCATCCTTCAATTCATGTTGTCGCCACATGACACCGTCTTTAAGGTACGAATTTCTCATCGCACAACTACTAATTACAACCAGTATTCGAGAGCTTTTTGACTTGATAGCCCTTCGGCGTCATAAAGTTACAGGTAGGTGTGACAACATTTGTCATCTTTCCCTTCTCTACTCATTCAGGAGATTTCGGCTCAATCACTGAACAATTCAGCGACTTTATTGCGGTCTTTTAGAGACTTCCGGATGCTCTCGTGCTCTTTAATTCGTTTCCCTTACTTGTTTGGCCTGACTATGTTGTCCTCTACCGAATATTGTGTGAGGGGCTCTACGAGTCTCTAGCGAGATTGCCCTCTCTTTGACACTGTGTACAGTGATAGTATCGTGTGGTTGTGGTGTTGGCTCTGGGGTGGCTTACTGTGCTGACTGTTAGCGCTTGTGACTGGGGGTGGTTGCTTTTGGGGTTGTGGGTTATGGGTTGGCTACGTTGATTTCTTTGCTGTCTGTTGTTGGTGTGTTGTCTGGCAGTAGGTCTGATGTCTGGCTTGTGTGTGTTAGTGTTTGTTTACGTAGTGTGAGTCGACGGTTTTATCCGAGGTGATTACGTATTTGTAGTTGTGAGCTACATTGTGTGGTCTGTAGGCTGTTCTGAGCAGTTAGTTTATTATTGTTGGTATGAGGGTTTTTGATGTCGCGTGATTGGTTGATCCGTGCGTGACTTGTTTATTGATTACGAACTTGTGTAGAGATGAGGTGGGTGGCGTTGCATGATGTAGTCCTCGTGATCTATACTTATTGATATCTGCCTCCGTAATCTTCTTCTTCTGTTTTCTCAGGTAAGTAGCCGAGTGTTCTTGTCGGGTTATTCGATTGGGTAATTAAATACTTGTTGAACTGAGAAAATACTTGCGAGAGTTTGTGATCATATGTGTCGGGTTCGTTGTGTTGTGTGGTAACGTGTTGGTGGTGTTGCTATGCTCGTTTCAGAGCTTCTATTTTGTGTTTGTGGTAGTGTTGAGGTGTGGGCTCTATGGTGTGAGTCTTGTGTTTGGTCTCCGTAGGACTCATATTCTTGTACTCTCGCGCCGTACACTTTCAGTGGACCGTACTCACTACAAAGCTCTTTTTAGATTTCATATTTTAAGCTCTTCAACAAGGTGTGCCGCAATTATGGTGAGATTGATCACTGGCCATTAATGGTTTTCTTACTCGTCAAAATGACCCCTTAGGAACAAAGCTCATGCTTTCTTAGGGATGTCATTTGCCTCCGCTTGTTTTTCGAACATTAACAAGTACTCCTCTATATCATTTCTTTTCTCATCAAAGAATGGAAGCTTCAATTTCGGGTATTTACTGGCGTAGGAAGTGCTGTGGCTGCTTTGAGTGCTTTGGGAAGCTATTGTTGCGTCATGTTGACGCTGTCTATCGTCAGCATCTAGCTTCATTTGCAACATTCTCTCCTCTGCTTCTCTTGCATCTTTTTTCTGCCTCCAACTTAACTCTTTGAGCTTCAGCTTCAATCTAGCTTTTTCTTCTTTACATCGTCAAAGCTAGCTTTCTCTCTTTCAGTTCAAGCGCTAACTTTTTTCTCTCTATGCAGCAGCTATCTGCTTTTCCTCCAAATAGCAGTATTTTTGTTGCTCGGGGGCCGCACAGTTTTCTTTGCGCCATCGCTATCTTTTAATGCGCAGCGAGTTCCTTACCCGATAAACCATTGAGTTTGCACATCTCACAAATTCATGACATTAGATAGTGAGCCAGTTGTTATAGACGCTTGGTCTTCAAACAAATTAATATAATTATCGTTCGTGTCCACAAAGTCACTTCTTTACCCGCACGAATCGCATCAGTTTTCCTAACCAAATTTCCGAATTTTGCTCTCACTGATAACCGCAGGAAAACTTTTTACACCAAATTAACGTATTATGGTTTTATATTATATATATAATATATATATTATATATATTATATATTATACTATATTATATATATATATACTTTATATTATATTATACTATATATTATATTATATATTATTATAATATATATTATATATATATATCTTTAATATATAGTATATATATTATATATAATATATATAATATATATATACTATATATATATATTATATATATATATATATATCTATATTCATATATATATATTAATAGTAGTATATATATATATATATATATATATATATATATATATATACAGGTTGTAACAATTCGTAGTAAAATTGTGCAAAAATTTCTTGTGGGAAAATAGTTTTTCGGTCTTAAACGCCCATAAGTTGAGTAAAATCAGGGATGTTGTGTTGGGAGATAATTTCCGGAAATTACTATGTTTCGCTCAAGTCAACTTTGTAAATTTTTATTCCATCTAAACAATATTAATAAATATATATATATTTTTAATTATATATATTTATATAAGCATAAAATATAAAAATATTAAAATCTTATTCAGGTTTTATATAATATATAAGACAATGGGTATTGTTGCAATAGCAAATACTATTTCACCAATACGCACAAAATCATATCATGCAACTTCAATTAAATCAATAGTACAATAGAACTATATGTGACGTTTAAAACTCAATATCAAAAATATCCAAATGTCGAAAATTGGTGAACAATGACTTTAAGCATTACCTCTAGCACAGGTTTTGAGCAAAACAATTACAATATGAAGCTAACCGTGTCAAATATTCAGCAAATGGAAATGAAATGTCACACAAGCAATTCGAGTGATAAAAGTAATGGACTGGGGGGTTATAAAATAAAAGTTCCCGAGATCAGAAGCCCAATGTTAAATGTAATGGATTGGTGTGAAATGATATTAAATTTATATGTGTGATTAACTTACTCTCTAGCAGATAAAGACCATTTCTTGGCAGGCCCCGTGCAATACACACGACTAACATTTCCTGTTCTCAAACCTATATCTTATATAATCTAGCCTCCGTTGATGAGTTTACTGGCCTGTGCAATACTCTAATGCATTTTAATACTCAAATCACAGTATCTCCTGAAGATCCTCAAGTGAAACAAGGTTGAACGGGTTGTGTTTATAATGAATAACCGTCCGTCAATAATACTCGTTATCATATGAATTACCTATTTATGATCAACGTTTTGATCTGAAATCATGTCTTTGAGACCACTTTTTCCGAATGTAGTGATATTTTAAGTAAAATCTCCTTTTGGAGACCTCAGAAACACTACTGGAATAAATTTAAAAATACTTTAATATAAAAATGATACGTACTGCTTTTATACAAAACTAAGTTTTATACATCCATGTACATGCAATTAGATGTGCAATATTCATGTACATGTCGCACCGAATGGATGAACCTCAGTACCTAAATATCAATTATATTTTATGCTTTAAATATATCCCTTGCAATATAGATCACGCATGTATATATTGTAATGCAATAGTTACATTTATATTGTCTCATGGTATATATGCAACACGTGTTAAACATAACAAAAATACTCTAACCATTAAATTTAATACAGATCCTCGCCATAAATAGGGTATAATAATATATAAGATATTTTATTCAAAACTGTATAAATGAATAGAATATATTAATCAAAATACATAGACTGATTGATTTGATAGGTAATCTTAAATCTTTACTTGAAAGGATTAATCAGAATGAAATTTACTAAATAGAACATCGATTCGTCAGTGTGACCAAATAATAAAGGATCAGCTGACTTTTTACTATAACTGTTTCTCTAATCGCAAAAGAGTTGCTACTAGTGATTAACTAATTCTTTTGTTGCAAACTAAATTGTGATTACATACGTTTAACCAATAGTTAATTAAATAAATATTAAACTTACAATGTTTTTAATATTTTAATGTTCCAAAATATATTAATTGCGGAACTTTCAAAAATAAATTACATAAATATCATGAGCTTTATCTGCCAGTAACATTAGCAACAATTCGAAATGCATATACTGTTTATAAATGCATAAACTGCAAGACGTCGTTTTGATATATCCAATGCTATATAAAATACAATCTACTCACAATAGCTTTAAGAACACAAACTTAATCACCTTAATATTTACAATAAACAAACGGCAATATTTTACACATCGATATTATATCACCACATTAAATTTAAACAAATATTACATTTACTTTTTGTAATAAAACACATACATATGCCTTTTGGTTACTATATACCATCTAACATATAATAAAAATTGATCGAGACATACGAGGCATTTGTAGGTACCAACTATATACAACTTTAGTTAACAAAATGAAAAGCGAAAGATAAAATTATTTTTATTTTTTACTAGTTTAATGAGTTTAAGGTAATATAGATTAGCCTCTTAACGAATCATAATCCTTAAAAACAGCAAGTGAAATGATGTATATATTATATTAATTAATTTTAGGTAAAGAAATATATACCAGACATCTGAAGGGAAGGCGTGATTGGTACCCTTGTAATGATCTACTATCTCTCAGATTACAATTCTTTCAGTCACAATCAGAATTAAAGAGATTAACTAAAATCGAGATTTTGAAGCTTCCCACCTCTTAACAAAATGCATTTTATTCAATAAAGAAATACTTATTTAATATATATATTAAATTTATATATATAGTAATGCAGTATCTCTTTCCGCAATTGCTTTAAAATTTTATATATTAATAATAATTATAATATAATAATAATATAGATAATAATATAATATATCATAATATAATATAATGAAATATATATAATAATATAATATAATTAATAATAAATAATATAATAATAATAATAATATTAATAAAGATTGTTTAACAAGACCAATGACAATTCAGATTTTAAAAGTAAGTCTTAAAAGATGATTCTCATTGGTTATTGTTTCTCCTTACATATTAACTATTACAGCAGTTACCGGGCCTTTGCCGCGATACATTAGGTTATAGACAAAAGAAATAAATGACATTGCAATAGCAAACGTGACCTCTATTTTAAAATCAATAAATGAACAATTTATATACTTCATGTACCACTCGTATTACATCTTTGGCCCACCCGAAATGAAGCAATTGGACGTTTTGCTTTTATTTTACATGATGATAAACATTGGTTTCATTTTCACAGCGCTCCTTCTTCTGTAGAGGCTTCTGAAGACGAACTCAATGTATCATCGGCATACGATCTGCTGGAGTCTTTGTAGACCAGTCTTAAGAGTATTCGGGTGTTCACGCCGGGTCAGAGAATATTTGAATCTATTTTCGACAAAATAGTCGGCCTCATTCCTTTCGTCCAATATTCCTACCATGACCTTATTTGCCTCGAACTTTCTGATGCCCATAACGATCGCTAACGCCTCCTTCTCCAAAGTTGAATACCTTTGTTGGGTTGCAGACAACTTCTTACTCCCGTATGCGATAGGATGGAGAATTCCTCCGTCTTCCTGTAGGAGGACAAATCCCAGTGAAGTACCGGACGCATCCACCTGTAGCGTGAATGTCTTCTCCAACTCTGGCATCTTCAAGATTGGTTTCGAGCTTAAAGCTTCTTTCAACTTTTCGAACGCCTGCTGATGTATGGATTCCCACCTTATCTTCGTCGGCTCACCCTTCTTCGTTAGGTCAGTCAATGGCGCTGCAATTTTTGCATAGTTCTTTACAAGTCCTGGTAGTAACCAGTGAGCCCTAAGAAAGACCTTACTTGCTTTTTATTCTTAGGTGGCTCTGTCTTCTTAATCTTGATTACATTGTCTTCATGTAATCCTTTAGTGCCATTGCCAATATAATGACCTAAGAACTCAACACTCGACGAGGCGAACTCGCACTTCGTCGGTCTGATGGTGAATCCCTCCTCCTGGAGTCTTTGTAGAACAGTCTCAATCGTAGTCGTATGCTCGCGCCAGGTCTGGGAATGGACGATGATATCATCGATATAAAAATCGGCATCGTTAATCCATCCAGAATCTGCGCATTGACATTACAAGCGTCGCCCGGCATTTCCCATAACAAATGAAGCTGTGAGGTATTGAAAATGTGCCCATTCTTCGGGTTGAAATCGGTTTTATGGCGTCCTCAGGTTTATTCTTAATGTTGCCAATAGCCGTGGCTAGGTCAAGTTTTGTATAAAACTTATCCTTGGCAAACTTGGTGAATAAAGTCTGAGTCGTGGTCATGGGCTCAGGATCGAAGACCGTAATCCTATTTAAGGCCCTATAATCGGAGCATACCCTTTTACTCCCGTCCTTTTTCTGGACAACGACCACTGGCGCTGAGTATGGCGACGTGGAGGGAACAATGATACCCATTCGTATCATTTTATCTGTTTCCTTCTTCAGTTCCGTCCGCGTCGTGAAAGGTAACTTGTACGGCTTCAGTCTGATGGGGGTATCATCTATGAGGTCAATTGCATGATAGTAATTCTTCGCGGTGCCAGGCACGTCTGTAAAAATTTCTTCATGCTTTTCTAGGATCTCCATTAACTCTCTCCTCATAGGATCTGTTATGTCCTTACTGATCTTAGTGTCGGACAACCTCTCTTTCTGTACCATCGTAGGATCCATATCCACTAAAGTGATGTTCTCTTCGTTTTCGGTGTCTAAGATCACCGCAGAAGCACCTATATTCCCCTGATGTTTGGTCACTACTTTCTTCTTCTTCTTCACTCTCCTCTCTTCACAATATATTTCTTTAGCAGATTGATGTTGATACGTTTTAATACACATCACCAACTTGGATTTCGTTATCTTTACCATACATTTCCGCACTGTGTATGCCGCCCATCTCATCAGCATTTATTGTTAGAAGTCGGTAAGGAGAAGAGAGCTAAGTCTCTCTACTTTTCACTTTCTGGTCTTCGCGCCTCTTGTCGTATTATTTTTTGTGAATTGGGCTTTAAGCTGTTCCTCTAGCCAACTGTAAAGAGTTTCATTTTGAGCCTGCTTGGCAAGTCAAAACATACCTGTATGTTGACCTTGCTCTTTCAGGCTTGATATCTCCTGGCCAATATTCGTAGTAAAATTGCATTGGACTCGCATCGTCCTTCCGTAAGGGCTCGAGATGGGAGGAATACTGTGGAATCCTCTGTGGAACCCTTATATGCCAAACATAATGGCTCTTAAAATTGTGCCTTCTTAACTTGCCCCTTCCCTTGGGCCAAAAAATTTTCCTCCCCCCAGTTTCCGTTTCAGTGTACCGTTGATTTTTCTGTGAGGCCTTTGCTCATACGGTGGTATATACTGGAAAACTTCTGCTTAATGTTAAGCATCTTCGTCACATCTCTCATTAAATCAGATGTAAACTGACGACCATTGTCACTGAGTAACTCCAAGCCTCATAAAAATAGATACTAAGCTTTCGGTTACTTTCTGAGCCGTAATACTCTTTAATGGTACTGCTTCTGGGTACCTGGTCGCTGCATCCACGAGTGTTAACACGTACTGGTGTCCCTCGGATGATGGTGGCGAAATTGTACTTACTAGATCGATGATGACTCTTTGAAAAGGCTCTTCAATAATTGGCATAGGACTCAAAGGAATCCTCTTCACAGCTCCTTTAGAACAGGTCCTTTGACAAATGTCGCAGGAGTAACAGTGTCTGGACACGTATATTGTTGGCGCAAAAGAACTGTTGGGTAGATTTTCACCATGTGGTCCTCTTTACTACCCTGATGACCACGTCAAAGACTTCATCATGTGAACACCTTCATAACTCTAACTCATATACTCTTTTTGGTACAACGAAAGTAAATCTCTCCTGCTAGGTTTATAATCTTAAACAACACCCATTCTTTAACACATCTTGTTCTCACCTCTTCTACTGACCTCCATATCTCTGCAGAGTAATATCGTCTTTTTGCTTACTTTTAAAAGTTTCCCGATCATTAATAAGTCCTGTATAGCTTCCCATAGAGCTATCTCTCTTCCCCACAGCCTTACACATTTCTTCTCTCTGGACTTTGTGTGTGGCGGCTACATCACCTCTCAGAATCTCCATTCTTCCGTTAGTAGATTCTGTTTCGTCGACCATATGGTATCTCGTTCAATCGATGTCAACTTAGACATCCGTCTTCTGTACTTCTTCAACGTTTTTTAGTGTTTCGTAGGGAGCTCTTTAATATTTCTTTTTCCATGTAACCATCTTCACCTTAGATGAAATTGGGACCTATCCTCAATTCGTGATGGCTCGCGGGTTTTGGTTCAACATTCCTTTTTAATTGACGTCCAAGATTGTGTACTGACGGTTTTCCTCTGTAAAATTCTTTCCATCTCCAAAATCGCCATTGCAAAACTATGATTGTTTGAACAGATTCTTCTGACAATCTTCTCAGCGGTTTTCTGGCGGATGGGGAATAGCAAACTTCTTAATTGGTTTATGTCTCGTCCTCTACATTAGAGACCTCGACCATCAGTCGACTCCCATCGCGAGGTAAGGCTGACTCAGGGGTAAATGCAAACTTTGACATCTCCAATGAGCTAATCATAGACGACTTCCGGCAGCCTGCTGCGGGTCGTCCTACCCAGGTAGTAAGGGTATCCACTCTAGTTTCTGCGAGAGAGCTTCTATCACCTGTACCGTCGCAATCTTATCTCTTCTGTTGTTCTCAACGATAACACTCTTAGGTAAGAATTTCTCTCGCAACAACTACTAAATTACAACAGTATATCGGAGAGTTTTTGTGACTTGATAGCATTCACCGTGCCATAAGTTACAGGTAGCGTGTGGACAACTTGTTCATTCTTTCAGCCGTTCTCATAGCTTGCCATTAAGAGAAATTGCGGCTGCATCACACTGACTAACCGATTCAGGGACTTTTTTTTGCCGTTTTAGAGCGTCGGTGCTCCCGTGCTCTTTACTTGCTTTCCTTCTGTTTGCCTGAACTACTTTGTCCTCCTAGCCACTATTGTTGAACTATATGGAGGGGCTTCTACTGTCTCTAGGCGATGCCTGCATCTTTGACACATCTTGTTGAACGTGATCACGCCTGGTGCTCACTGCTGACGCGACGATGACTCGTCTGTCGCCGCTTCCGCTACTGATCTTACTTTCATTGTTTGTTGCCCTTGATGTATGTTGGTCACTACTTTTATGATTACTATTCGTAGAGTAACCACTGCCTCTCGATCTAAAATTATTATTATGGCTTTTATCCGCGTGATTGTGATTCCGTGCGTGACTGTTTGTTACGAACTTTAAATGATGTGCTTCCATATATCCCTCTGAACTAACTATAATCTCCTCCGGTATCTTCTTCTTTGTTTCCCTCAGGTAAGTAGCGAGTTCTTTCGGAACAGTATTTAAATACTTGTCAACTGAGAAAAACTCAATGAGATCATTGGTGTCATCGTTACGTTCGCTGCGGTAATCCACTTCTTCAGAGCTTCATTATTTTTTTGTAATGTACAACCCTAGGGTTAGTTATCACTCCGTAGGAACTCATATTCTTGTACCTTTTCCGCGTACCTCACTTTCAGTGGGACCGTACATCACTAAACAAGCTCTTTTTTAGGCTTTCTATAATTCCTTTCTAAGCTGTTTCATATTCAGGGCAGAATTTATTTGAACACGACTTAACCGCTTACTCGTCTACGAATGACCTAAAACAAACAGGAGCTTGCTCACCGAGTTCACCGAGTTGTTTTTCGACATTAAAAATGAGATTGTCGGCCTTGTTTTTCGCATCGACTTTTTCCACACGTTTCTCATCAACTGTTGGCAAGCTTCAATTTCGGGTATTTACTGGCGTAGGAAGTGCTGTGGCTGCTTTGAGTGCTTTGGCGAAGCTACTGTGTCGGTCATGTTGACGCTGTCTATTCGTCTGCATTAGCTTCATTTTCAAGCATTCTCGTCCTTGCTTGTCGTTGCATCTTTTTCTTCTGCTCCATTAACTCTTTGAGCTTAACTTCAATCTTAGTTTTCTCTTTCATCTCAACGTAGCTTCTCTCTTTCAGCTTCAAAGCGCTACTTGTTTCTCTTTAACGCAGCAGCTATCTTCTTTTCCTCCAAAACACCTGTGATTTTTTTGCTGGGATCGTGTATTGCGCATTCCTACTTTTTTAAATGCGCAGCGAGTTTTCCCTTAACCGATTAAACCCATTGATTTGCACTCTCCACAAATTCAGCATTAGAAGTAGCCATTGTTTATAACCGTTGTACTCAAAACAAATTATACGAAATTACTCGTTCGTCACCAAAGTTCCACTTCTTAGCTACGAATCCAATCTACGTTTCTACCAAATCCGAAATTTTGGCTTCCCACTGATAACGCAGGAAACCAAATTTCTTAGCACAAATTAACGATATACTATAATATAGTATATATATATTATATAATATATATATTATATATATATATATATATATATATATATATATATATATATATATATATCTATATATATAGTATATATGATATTAATATATTATATATAATATATATATATATATATATATATATATATTATTATTTATATATATATTTATATATATATATATAATATTAATATATATATTATATTATATATATATACTATAACATATTTATATATATATATATATATTATATAAGTATATATATATATATATATCTCAGTTTAAAATTCGTAGTCAATTTGCCAAAATCGTGGGAAAATAGTATTTTCGGTCCTAAACCCAAAGTGAGTAAAATCAGGAATTCCGAAATTACTATTTTCGCTTCACTCAACTTTGTAAATTTTCTTCTATCTAACCAATATATAGAATATCTAGTATAATTTTAATATATATATTTATACTTTATACTAAAAGCATAAAAAAAATATAAAATTAATTATGTCCAGTGTTTAATTGTTTCCAAGCAATGGGTATTGTTGCAATAGCAAAATACTATTTCACCAATACGCACAAAATCATATACATGCAACTTCAATAAAATAAATAGTACAATAGACTATATTGACAGTTAAAAACTCAATATCAACATATATCCCAAATGTCGATATTGGTGAAAATACTTAGACAATAACTCTAGCACAGGTTTTAGCAAAACAATTACAAATGAATAACCCTGTGCTCAAATATTCAGCAAAATGGCAAAATGAATTCACAACAAGCAATTCAGTGATAACGAATAATGACTGGGGGTTATAAAATAAACTCCCGGAATAGGAACGCCCAATTTAAATGTAATTGATTGGTTAAAAGATATTAAATTATATGTCTAAACTACTCTTCTAGCAGATAACAATTCCTTGGCAGGCGCCGTGACAATCAACTCAACTAACACTTTCCACAGATTCTCAAACTATTCGTATCAGTATTAGACCTCCTGTTGAATGAGTTACGGCTGTGAATACTATAATGCAAATTATACTCACACTACCAAGCCGTATCTCCTGAGATCTTACAAGTGAAACAACGGTTTGCACGGTTCGTGTGCTTTTTATATATGAAACCGTCCGAGTCAATATACTCGTTATCAATGAATTTATATTTACTGATCACTTTTTGATGAGCAATAATGTCTTTGAGAACCTAAAATAATAGCTATCTGAATATTTGAATAAATAAGAAAGTAAACTACTTTTGGAAACACTCAAGAAAACTACTGGAATAAATTTAAAAATACATTAATAAAAATCTACTACGTACTGCTTTTATACAAAACTAAGTTTTATACATCCATGTACATGAGATGTCCGCAGATATCCACGTACATGCGCACCGAATGGATAGAACTTCAGTTACCAAATATCAATTTATATTTTATGGCTTTTAAATATTCCTGCATATAGATCAACGACCATCATTAATTGTACATGCATATGTAACATTTATATGTGGCATCAATGTTATATGCAACAACTGTTACCATACAAGAATACTCTAACATTAAATTTATACAGATCCTCGCCCATAATTAGGTATATTAAAATTCTAATTATTTTATTTTCAAATGTGTATGAAATAATAAAATATATTACAACAATACAGTAGACTATTTTTGATTTGATAGGTAAATCTTAAATTTTACTTGAAAATTTATCAAATTTGAAATTTACAAAAACATCGATTGTCTGTGACCAAAATAATATAAGGATCAGCTGTATTTACTATATACTGTTTCTCTAATGAAGTAGTTGCCTATAGTGATTAATAATTCTTTTGTTTGCAATGATTAATTGTGATTACACAACGTTAACCTATGTTAGATAATTAATATTAACTTACATGTTTTTTATTTTATCACCAAACAGTATATTAATTGCGGAACTTCAGAAAATAAATTACCATAAATACAAGCTTACCTGCCAGTAACATCTAGCAACAATTCAAAGCAATGCACCTTACAAATGCAATAACTGCAGACGACGTTTTGATATACCAATGCATATATAAAATACAATCTACTCACAATAGCTTTAGAACACAACTTTAATCACCTTAATCTTACAATAAATCAAACGGCCAATAGTTTTACACTCGAATTATATCAGCCGCGCATTAAATTTAAAACTCATATTGTTTACTTTTGTAATAACACATACATTAAGCTTCTTGGTTACGAAAATTATCACAATTAACATCTAATAAAATTGATCGGATACGGAGGCATTTGTAGTACGCATTATACAACTTTAGTTAACAAAAATGAAAAGCGGAAAGATCAAAATTTATTCTTATTTTTACTATTTATATGTTTTAAGTATACAGATTGACGCCTCTTCTGAATCACAATCCTGAAACAGCAAGTGAAATGATTGTATTATTTATAATTATTTATGTAAAACAAATATTATACCAGCATCTGAGGAAGGCGGTGATTGGTACTCCTTGTTATAATGCATACTACTTTCAAGAATTAACATCTTTCATTCCAATCAGAATAAGAAATTCACGAAAATTAGACTTTTTGCACTGCCACACCTTTACAAAATGCATTTATTCAATAATATATTATTTATATATGTTATAAAACCATTTATATATTCAGTAATACGCAGTATCCTTTCGCAATTCGCTTTAAAAAATATTAATCAATAATATAAATAATAATACTAATACTAATAATTATAATCTAATAATAATAATAATAAATAATAATAATAAAAAATATAATTAATTATAATAATAATACTAATTAATAATAATAAATAATATATAATAATATATCATAATTATATCAGCTTTTGTTACAACGACCATGAAAATTCAGATTTTAAAAAGTAATTTAAAAGATAGTTTCTCATTGTTATTGTTTCATCCTTCAATATAAACATATTTACAGCAGTTTGACCGGGCCTTGCAGCATACATTAGGTATATAGACAAAAGAAAATAAATGATATTGCAATAGCAATACGTGACCTTTATTTTAAAACAAATAAATGAAAACAATTTATATTCATGTACCCGCATACAATATTATATTATTATTATTCTTATGTATTTTATTTATTTTTATTATTATTATATTATTATTATTATTATTATTATTATTTATTATTCTTATTATTATTATTATTATTATTATTCTATTATTATTATTATTATTATTATTATTATTATTATTATTATTATTATTATTATTATTATTATTATTATTATTATTATTATTATTATTATTATTATTATTATTAATTATTATTATTATTTTTATTATTATTATTTATTATTATTTTATTAATTATTATCATTTATATTATTTATTTATAATATTTTATTAGTTATTATTATTTTTTATTATTATTATTATTATTATTATTATTATTTTATTATTATTATTACTTATTACTTATTATATGTTATATTATTATTATTATTATTATTATTATTATTATTATTATTATTAATTCTTATTTTATTATTATTCTTATATTATTATTATATTATTTATTATTATTATTTATTTATTATTATTGTTTTTTATTATTATTATTATTATTATGTATTATCATATTATTATATTATTATTATTATATTATTTATTATTATTTATTAATTATTATTAATTATATTATTGATTATTATTATTATTATATTATATTATTATTATCTATTATTTTTTATTTATTATTATTATTGATTTATTTGTATTCTAATAGTTTATTCGATTGTAATTAATCATTATTTTTTTATTATCAATTATTAATTAAATTTTTATCTCTTATTTATCGTTAATTACTTTATTATGTATTTTATGTATTATTATTATTTATTATTTATTCTTCATTATTATTATTATTATTATTATTATTTAATGTATTAGTTTATTATTTTTATATTTTTTATTATTATGCCCAATTGTTCACTGCCGTCCGCGCTATTCAATC